>JBAMCP010000133.1:0-93222 GCA_037075105.1 Lissocephala sabroskyi | reverse complement strand
ACATATGAAAAGGGCAGCCGGGCAGTCCGAAAATAAAATTATACCCGACGGCCATAAGCAAAAGTTGCTGACAGTCAGAAGGTCACCCTGGCCAACCGGCTTATCAGACCATCGCCATAGCGCCACCTAGACAAGATATATAGAGCCAGACCCGGAAGCGTTATAAAAGCTATTAATACACCGCACGCCAGCCCGGTTTGCTCCTCGAGCGGGGAGGGAAAATCGAAATCAAAGTGCGAAGCCATCAGAACGATTTTCTCACATGCAGTGGCCCGTTGAAAGGGCCGGCAGCAAATCAAGCAAACAGACCAAACAAATTTACTCAATGGCAGGCATTTTATTGTGGACCGAGTCCCAAGCCCCCCAAGGGTACCGCCCACAAAGAAGCGTTTGCCAGACCTAAAAAAAAGGCGGCAGCAAATCTTTCATTATTCATTATATAAGCGGCCGGGAGACCGCAATAATTTTCTGCCGACCACAACTGCAATTGGGGTGGGAGGTGGAAGCGGCTCGGTTACACCCAGGGAAAAAAGGAATTCCATATAAAACAGAAACAAAGTCATTTATCTTGCTAAGCAGGAAGGATACCCGGCGATCCAGCGAACCAGCGACCATTTGGCCTGATGTCAGCCTGGGCTTTTGTACAACAAGTTACACGCTATGCTTTCATCAATCTTTCAATAATGCCCCGCCCGGCACTGCTCCCAGGTAGGCTGCTGTCGAGTGGCGAGTGTAGTTCAATGTCATGTAAATTTGTTTGCCCAGTTGCACGTAGCCAATAAAATTTACCATGAAATGCGAGACGGGCCAGGGCCCGAGAGCGTGGCAGGTATTCAACTCATCCGCAGATAACTTGCCAGTAAATAAATCATGCGGTTTTTTTTTTTTTGTTGTATTCTTTTCGGTTCCGAGTCCTTGAACTGTTTACGCGTCCCACGCTTGACCGAACTTAACAGACTCTTATTTATTTTTATCATTTTTCTACCATTGACTTTTCTTTTTCTGTTTTGAGTCGGCCAATAAATTCCCCTACCAGCCTCCCTTCCCTCTCCGTTCGGTCTGTCTGGCTGCTTTATCCTTTTTATTTATGCCTGCGTTTAGCTTTGTATTGATTATGTGGCCGCGCGAGTGGCCCAAAAAAGCACGTACATCGACAGTTTTAAGGATATTTCTCATTTTAAGTACTCGTCTGGGTTGATGTATCGCATTTAAGGACCCGCTCGAGTGCCCTTAATGAAGTTATGGCCAGCAAAGATTTCTCCTCCGCCGTCTAACCAATTGACTTGTTGGCGCTGATTCCGTAACAAAAAAGAACAAGAAATTCTACGGTCATCAATTTTATTTCGAGAAAGAAGTCGCTAATCATCCTGGTTTCGTTGCCTGGAGCAGCCACTTCTGCACTCGCTGCCAATCGACAGGCGAGTAAAGATCTTCTTCAGACGCTGCGTGTAGCCCGAGAAGCAGTCCTGGCACTTAAGGGCCGACTTGTCGCTTGGTCGCAAACTTGACTGCCGCTTTAGGTAGACGTCCCGTCGATAAAGGTCCATGCGGGAGCTCCGGGGTCTATGCATCGTATCGTAGACCCAGGCTCGGATGGCCCGCTCGTCGCCATAGCGGGTGTCTCTCGGGGGTTCCGGATTCTTTCCGTTTATAAGATCCTCGATGTACTCGAGGAAAATTGTCGAGGAACGATTCATGGCAGAGTCGAACCAGAACTGCCGAAACCAGCCTGCCCCACCAGCTTTTATGCGAACTTTGCGAATGACTAAATTTTATTTCCAGATGTTTTCTCGTTTCAACAATAAATCAGGTAAATCAGCAGCTGAATCAACGGATGTGTGTGCGTGTCTGGAACTACTGAGTGCGCAGTTTGATATATTTTTTGATGTAATACTCCTCGTCCATTTTGTCGAGAAAAACCATGCGCAGTTTGCAGCACTCACGTCGCCGGCGGTGCTCCTCCTCGGAAATCCCCGCCGAATTCAGCCAATTCAACATGACGTCGGATTCGCCGATAAATCGCTTCGGGGGAAAGTGTTGGTTCATTAGGCGGGCCTCCAAGGTCTCGATGATAGCCGGCGGTGCCTCGGCGCAACCAAAAGGCATGGCGAAGAGGCCACGACCAACTGTCAGTTCAGTGCAGCGGGTCTGGTCGTTTTATACCCCCGGCCGGAGGCGTCCCGCGACTGGCACTGCAGTCGCCTCATTCGCCCGTCCTTGGCGGTGGACAAATGTTTCGATTAATCAGCTTTCCATTTAATTCGAGGTGTGGTCTGGGCGAGCTTTTGATCAGCAATGAGCAAGCTCGTGTTTCTCCTATTCTTCGAAGCCGTTTCTGCCGGCAGAAAACAAAAATGCACGTCTGGTTTGGGCCAGAAAGTCATTCGATACGCAAATGTTTCTGGGATTTGGAAGGAATAACAAGGAAACGATTGCAGTTGGCCATTAAGCAAACTTCGTGCCCTCGAACTTGTCATTTTGGTAGGAATTGAAGGCGTTTGAATTCATTTGACAACAGATATTCAAAATTAACAGAACAGCAATTCCCATTTTCGGCCCCGAATAAAAAACAAAATTTTCCGTTTGCGTTTTCGTTCGGCTTCTGGTAACCAAAACATAAAAAACAATGCCCGCCTCTTGGCTATTCTGTGGGCCCCTCCTCGGCCGCGATGGCGAGCTCCTAGCCAAGGGCAGACATGTTACCTACTACCTACCGGAGACGGATGAGATCTGCCGCCGCCCCCTAGAGCCACGCTTCGCCGGCCTCGCCAACACCATCGAAGCCGGCCTCGGCATCGAAGTAGTCGAAGAGATGCTCAGAGACATCACCGACGGTACCGACCTACGGGATCTGCTGTTATTGATTATTCCTGCGCGCAACCACACCACGCACCGGAAAATGCACTGCTACAACCGAACGCTGCGCCGTCATTTGGCCATGGTCAACTTGACCCTGGGCGAGGTGGAGGAACTCAAGCGATACGAGGTGATGCTGGGCTACGAGATGATGTTCAGCTCGGTGTATGAAAACGTGAGAAACCTGGCCGGCGATGGCCCCACCCTGGCGGAGTTGTTCCTGCGCAGCAACCGCTTTCCCAAGGTCAAGAAAAGGCAACCAGTCAATGCTGTGAGGTCGAGCGTGTGGAACAGCAAGACCCGCTTCCTGAGCGCGCTAAGCTTCAGCAAGGAGTCCACGGAATTGAGGAATATTGGAATCCAGGCTCTGGCCATGCCGGAGATCAAGGCGCTCAGGCAGCCGCGAATACCCGTGCGCTATCACAACCGGGTGCCCATCCGTCCCGTGGTCAGCAACCAGCCCAGCGAGCAACGCATGCGACATTGAAAGGCAAACCTGAAAACTCGGCGAGTCCGCGACTCCGCAACCGTGCGATTGCGGAAACAGCTGTGGGATTTTGATAGGTCCAAGCCGCCATACCTTGTTTTCCGTTTCCAAAGCGAGAAACAGTTTCTGTTGACCGCTTGAAGGCTTTGGACGTGCCTGTCACGAACCAGTTGATTAGAATGAGGTAGTCTTGGCTTAGAATTTGTGTTTCAGTTGTCCAATCGGAATTCTTTGTAATAAACTCGTCTCGATTCTCTTTCCAAAAGTGCTCCCAGCATAAATGAAACGCGGCTGTCGCTGCCTGATGGCAAGAACCGGCCAAAGGCCTGCCTTCGTGCCTTCCTCACCCATCACTGGGCCGGTTTGGTTTTGCTGACCGCCCCGTTTGCCTTGCTTCCTTTAGTCTTCCTAAAACCGAGCCTGGTAGGTGGCGATTTTGGCAGCGAATTGGCAGCGATTCAATTTCGCTTTTGTTGTAGGAATGGCGATGCGCCTATGTACTGTGCCTGATGTCGATTCTGTGGATAACCGAGGCCCTGCCGCTCTATGTGACCTCCCTGCTGCCGATTGTTCTATTCCCCGTCATGGGCATCCTGGTAAGCCGGCAGCTCCTCTCGCTGCCAGCGGAGTTAACGATGAAGCGTTTTTTTGTTGGCAGGACTCGGAGGCCTCCTGTCAGGCGTACTTTTCCAACTCTTCGGTGTTATTCCTCGGCAGTCTGATTGTCGCATTGGCCATTGAGTATTGCAATCTCCACAAGCGCGTTGCCCTTTGGGTGGTGCTCTGCGTGGGTTGCAGCCCTAGAAAGTGAGTTGGGCCGAGTTGACGGCTTCTGCAGCTTTCTATTTCCTTTCTCCACAGATTGCACTTCAGCATTATGCTCGTGACCATGTTTATTTCCATGTGGCTATCAAATTCGGCAGCTACTTCGATGATGTGTCCTGTGGTAAAGGCTCTGCTCCAGGAGATGGCCAACGTAGGTAGAATTTCCTTTCCAATAGACACCCGCACTTTGAAATCTGCTTTTCCTTCTGCCAGGAAAACATGTTGCAGTTGGTGGAGGAATCCGATAATGGGTGGGTACTTGGGCTCCCATAAGTGAGAATATAATCGACGTTTTTTCCAGGCCCGCCAAGCCCACGAAAATCGTCACCTCATACTATTTGGGCGTGGCGTTTGCCGCTTCGATTGGCGGCTGCTCTACGCTCATCGGCACCGGAGCCAACATCAGCTTCCGTGGGCTTTACGACTCGTAAGTTTTGTGGTTTCCCTGTTTTGAGTTCTTAAGTTCCCCTCCGTTCTTAGGCGTTTCCCCCACTCGCATGACCTCAACTTTGTGGTCTTTGTACTGTTCTCTCTGCCCACAATGGTGATTATCCTGCTGGGAGTTTATCTCTACCTGCAGTGGCTGCACTTTGGTCTCTTCCGCCCGAAATCCCAAGAGGCCTGCCAAGTCCAGCATTGTGCCAACTATCAGCATGTGACCGCGTGTGCTTTGAACAAGCGACTGCAGGAACTGGGGCGCCTCACTTGCCATGAACTGCAAGTTGGTGTGCTCTTCCTGGCGATGATTGTGTGCCTGGTCAGTCGGCATCCTGGAAATCTCAGTGGCTGGGCCCAGCTCTTCAAGATCACGTGGGAAATTAAGACGACGAAATTAAGGTGCGCGGTGATTATCTGAAGTTCTTTTCCAGAGTGGTCAAGGACTCGTTTCCCGTAATTGCCATCGTCATTCTTCTGTTCGTGCTGCCGGTCAATTACAAGTGCTTCAGGCAACTGGCCCACCTCCAGAAGCCACAGGCGGTGATTGCTCCGCTCCGTTCGACGCCTTCGCTGCTCTGCTGGTCATTCATCCAGACCAACAATCATTGGGGTCTGCTCTTGCTAACAGGTAAACCAACCGAGATTTCTACTGATTTTTATTAATTTCGGTGTCTTCGACAGGCGGCGGCTTGGCCCTGGCCGAGGGCATTAAAGCCTCTGGATTCGCCGCCCTGGTTGGCAGTTCGTTTAGCGCTTTGGAGTTTATGCCGCCAAGCTTATTGCAGTTTCTATGTATTTGCATCGCCCTGCTGCTTACGGCTTTCTCGTCGAACATTGCGATGTGCAACATAATCATACCGATTCTAATGGAAATCGTAATGCATCCCCCCATTCGCTTTATTGTCCGCCAGTCAATGCTAATTTGCTTACCCATTTTCCATTGGCCGACCATTTTTGCAGTCCATCACGGCGCGCATCCATCCGCTTTATCTGACGCTGCCAGCCTGTTTGGCTTTGAATATGGCATTCCTGTTCCCGATCAGCACACCGCCCAACGCATTGGCCGCTGCCTCAGCCAATATACGCAGCCGGGAAATGGTTCGCATCGAATTTGAAATTTGAATTTCAGTTCAATTGTGCTTGTGATTTTGGTTTGCATTTTTCCTCTGCAGTTCTTGGCCGGCATTGGACCTACGCTGATCAGCTTGGTCGTGGTTTTTATAGCCTCCCAGTCGCTGGCGTTTTATGTGATTCCCGATTATGGCTCATTCCCCGCATGGGCTGCTGCCGAGCCAAGGGATTGAGCCGCAAGGTACGAACGTAGTAAGAACGAATTTGATTTGTAATAAATGCAATACCATTGCGATCCATTTATTTTCATGGCCTTTCATTTGCCATCAAAAACCTCTAAAGCTAAAAGCAGTGGAAGGGAAGGCCACTTAAAAAATTCTTCCACTACTGCATTGATGTTCAATTTTAAATCAGTAATTAACCCAGAGTTTCTAAGCAATTTTTTCTTTATAAAAATGTGCGCCATGGTCATCAAAACAGCCACTCAACTGAAATTCCCTAACCGACAAAGCCACAAGTTTGTCTTTCGTCTGTCCCCTTGAAATTCAATCGCCATATCGAAGTGTGAAATTTTGCAATTCGACAAGTGTTTGTAAATATTTACAGAATACAAAGCAACAGCAAAAAACGGGGAATCAAATCGCAATTTATTAATGCGCCAGAGCCACTTGAAAATTGTTTTATATTATAATTTTATGTGCTTTTTTCGGGAGCATTCGCATTGCCACTTCAACTGTAAGCGAGCAAAATGGACCACTTCAAATGTGCTTAATTTCAATCAGGGACCGCCAAATACAGAAAAACAATATCCACCAAAGTTTGGGCAAGGGCGAGTGGACGTTGGGGGGCAGAGAAAAAAAAACGCAGTCGAGCAAAAAATGATGGCAAAATAAACAAGAGGAGCGACTAAGCAAACAAACAGCAGGACCGTCTGCCCACGGTACCAAGGGGCGCAGATGGCAGCCGGGCAAACAACAAGCAGAAATTATGACAGCAAAGCAACAACCGCAACATCAGCGGAGGGTGCAATAAAAAACAGCATTGCCCATAATAACAGCAGCAACAAGAACATCGACAGCGCAACAGCAATAACAACATCGATGCCAACGGCAGCCCCAGCGACAGCGGCGGCAACAATAGCCAGGCAGCTCGACCAGCAACAGCGAATGGAGCTGATTGTGTGAATTTCTTGAAGTGTGTGTTGTTTTTGTTGGTGCACAGATTTTTCTATTCGTTTTTTGTGGTAGCCCGAAAACAAACAACAGATTTTGTGACCCAAATCTTCAAGTCACGAAGAAACTCGGAAAGAGCCGGAGTGAAAAATCATAGCGTACTTATATGCGCCGAATTTTTATTATAGGCCAGAGCAGCGAGGCCAAAGCAGTGAAACCCCACAAAAAAACCGAGAAAAAACCGCTTGGGTCCGCTAAAGTCAACGGCCTTTCGTCTGTGGCGTTCTGAGCGCCCAGCCTGAAATGTCAAGAGTCACTGCAGGCTAACGCCAATGGGCGCTAAGGACCTCCCAGCTCTACAGCAGAGGAGCCAAAGTGAGAAAATCATCGCCAAAGTTTGATCATAAGTAGTAACCGCCAGCGAGCGACTGGAGGCAGCGGAAGCGCACAAGACAAAAAAAACATAGCATACTTTTCAGCGGAACCTAAAATCAACGTTTCTCATCTGCCAAGAAAAGCAGCGTGTCGGTGTGTGTGTGAGCGCGAAAATACTAATGCATTTATCACGCTCGACAAATGGCAGAAGGCGACAACAAGATTAAGCATCCTGATGCCAAAAGTTTCCTAAGTGAAAATTAAAAGCAAATGAAATTATTCGCTGCCATTGTCGTCTGCCTTCGAGCGCATAACATTTTAGATTATACAGTTGTCGGCGTGGTCGTCGTTGGTGTGACTGTTCGAGAGGATGAAGAACGTGTGCGGCATCTGTGGTTGCTGCGGTCGCGCCAGCTCATCTGCCCTTTTCCGGCAGGCGTATCCACGAGGGCGTATGCGTAATTTTTCACACTTTTTGCCTCGTTGTCACTGGCGTTTTATTTGCGCTTTCGACTGCGCGCATATTACGTAATTTATGCATATTTCTCTCGTTTTATTTTTATTTATTTTATTTTTAACGACCCAGCCATTCCCCGCGTCCGCTTTAAGGCGTTTTTATTAGGCAGCACAAATTACCCGCCAAATGGCCAAAGCGAGCAACTCCAACGACTCCCCGGGGAATGCCTTGCTAATAGTTTGCTAATGCTCCTTTTTATGTGCCATGTGCACAAGCCTGGAAACGCCAAATGAACAGGCCACGAGCTGTCCGTTTCCCCACCCACGTGGCTGCTTTTCAGTTTAATTGGAAGCGCTACGTTTAGATGACAAATTGTCAGGCCAGGCCAGGCATCAATTGAATGCCTTGGCAGCTTACGTAAACACCAATGCAACCACACAAGTCACTTTCTCTGTACACCTGCCAGAAAGTAGAAAATGAGAAGGGCAACCGAGCGAAGGTAAAAAGAGGAGAAAGGCGAACAAGAAAAGTGCCACATGCTTGTCGGGCCAAATTGCAGCTATCAATGATAATTGAAAACAACCTACAACAGCAGCAGCTGCGACAGCAACAACAGTTGCAGCAACAATGCGGCCTTCGTGTTTGTGAGCAATGCAATGAGGTAAATAAAAGGATTGCCTGATGAATTGAAATTCCAAAGACACACCACGCCCACACAATGGCACACACGCAGTAGGGAACGTGCACTCAACTTGCCAACCAATTTTTCCACGGTGGCTACCAAGCGAAAATATGAAAAAACCCAGAACCTAAAGCAAACGGAAGCCAGAAGTCACGACGGCGGAAACAGAGAGAGATGAGTGGGACAGTTGTAACTCACATAAGCAATTGGATAGCAAACGAAATGAAAATTCCAACACGAAAACCGAATACTCCGCCCCGCCCACTCACACACAACTTGTTGCAGCTAATAAATTTTGATGCCCTACCTTGCCGACCGAGTGCTCCCCAAACGAAACCAACATTCTCCAGTAGCAAATACATACAAACAACTTTATGAATGACTGCCAACAGACTCAGTTGGCCGCCTGCTGAGTTGCCATGCGACAGCACAAGAATTTCCGCTGCACCTTTCAATGCCCTCGGCGGGTTGCCATTGCAGCGGCTTCTGGTCCCCGAGGCTTTTTGCCTAGACCCTCTGGTGGCTAACTTTGTGCCAACTTATGCCAGGGCAACTCAAAAATTAACCAAAGCACGTAGCCCAGCTGAGGGTTCAAGCAGCCGAAATCCCAAAACAGACAAACTGCTCAAAGAGATGTGAGGATGCCAGGGCAACCAACAAGCCGGCAGCCGAAAGGCCAAAAGTCCTTGTACGAGTATGCCGAACCTCACGTAGACGCATATAAACACTAGATTGATATCTAACCGACCTACCGCAGATGGCCAGGGCTGGCTAACCCGTGCCCCCCAGCCATCCCTTGGGGGAGGACGCTCCGTCTGCTGTTGCTGGGTGAGCGTGTGCCAATTTTGTTTCACGCCAAAGAAATCATTCAAGTATAAAGTTCCATGCCATGTTCGACTTAAGCCTGATGGGCTAGCATATGTGTGGGGCATGCAGGGTGCTCCGTTCAGACCGAAAGTATAGAAATACAAATATCAATAAGGAACTTATATTCCGCACCCTGTAAGCCGAAAGCTTTTGATTGTTCCCATAACCTGATCATACGCTTGATTATTTATTCCCAAAGATTGAGAATTACATACAATGTGGCACCCTGTATGCCCAATTCGTAGGGATTGTGTGCGCTGAAGATTTCCGACAGACGACATCGACTGCCGCTTGCCACTTGCCGTTTTGGCCGGCAGGCAACTCCGTCACTCGTATGAAACTAATGAGGCAGATATTTCTTAAGTGCTTCTCAATTACATTGAGTGCCTCGAGCTGTGGGTCCTCCGAAAAACCCAAAACCACCAACCAGTCCAAGCCCAATTTCTCACACCATCGTCCTCCGCTTCATAATAATAAAGGCATTTTCCATACTTGCCTAGCAGTCTGCCGTGTGCATTCTAATTATGATAAATGTCCTGCGGCCTGACTTCCGGCAGCTGAAACTATTTTGGCTAAACATTTCAGCAGGTGAGGCATCGAAGGCAAGGAAGCCAATAAGAAAGAATGCTGGAAACTTTCCTGCCATTGTTGTTCGACTTTGTCAGAGTTTGGTCAAAGAAGGCGGCGTAAAAGGGGCGCCAGACCAGGCGAAATCTTTCGCTTGTTTGGGCCAAAGAATGCGGCACTTTTCGGGGTCCCAAAGGGCAACTTTGTGAATGCAGAGATCAATATAACAAGCAAACAAACGGCAGCTAAGGAACAGAAAAACAGTTCAAACTGCAATTGCCCATTCAACTCTCCTCAGCATCTATTTGATTGTCTGAAGCTTAAGACTTTAGAGAATCCTGGGCCCGAAAACGTCTAATTGATTGCCACAACCCAGGAACTAGAAGCAAATTGAAGCATCATCCGTGCCTGCCTGAAAGAAAAAGGAGGAAAAAGCACAGAAGCAGAATTCCAATGTCGACAAGGCCGCTGTACGTGCATCAATGCCAATCAAATGCCGGAAATGTGCCAGCAACAGCAAGGAAGCCAGGCAGCTCGCAAAGGAAGCGACTACAAAAAAAGTAGAACAAACGACAATTAACGCCGATGGAGCGCCAGCCACCCAAACGCTGTAAGTGTGAAACACACAAATCAAGGAAAAAATTCCACTTGCATTCCGAAATTATCTTGGCCCAAATCAGAGGGTGGATTTTTCCGCTGGGGCAGCCGAAAAATCGCGTCTCCCTGGGAAAACTGCTCTTTATAATTACTCAAGCGACAGAGAAAGAAATTTTTAAATATAATTTACCAACCAACACCTCCAAAAAAGAAGAATATGTACGAGAGGAGCCATGCAGTCGGCGGGCGACTGCAGTGAATTTATAGCTGCAAACTTTTCCCTGGCGTACCTACGGCCAGCCAAGTCAAACAAAAGGGTCAAAGACAATGAGACAAAAGTAAGCGCCGAGGATGCTGGGCTGCAGGCAGGGTGTTGATAGGCGTATTTGAAAAAGTTTTAGGCCGTCGACGCCGCCATCGTCGCCGCCGCTGCCACTTAAGTTTCGACTATCGAAAAACTTTGGCGTCGTTGGTTTTTGCAGCCAGGCCCGCAATGACCCCCATAATCAGCTGCATAATCTACGACAGCTTCGACTGCGCCACAAACTCAGCAATAAAACAAAAAATACTACTGAAAATGCCTGCCCCGCAACCCACTTCATGAAAAGTGCAATGCCTGGAAACTTTTGCTTTCTTCCTGCTGCTCAGTTGGTCGTCTGTTTGTGCTGGCTGAAGTGTTTTTCTTTGCCTTTGCATTATTTATTGTGCCATATGAATTGCTCTTTAAAAGTTATGCCCAAATTGAGATTTAAGCAGCCATATTTGTTTAAAGTTTCCTGCAAATCGCTCACCAAATCGAGTCCCGAACAATACAAACTTTCTAATGCACTGTCAGAATGAAGTTTGGTGATGGAAGCGAGTGGATTTCTTGTAAGCCACAAGGGATTTGTTGGGTCAAACCTAAAAAGCGACTGGGGTATTCAACCCACAACAAATTAATCCGGAATGACATGACCCCCGGGAGGTTGTCAAAGTAACTCGGCAATAAAAGTAAATAAACTGCAGCGCCGGCCACTGAGAAATTCGAAAAGTTCAAGCCAATGACCACAAGAAGCAAAGGATTTGCATTTAAAATTCTTAAGACGGTAAAATTTGAAAATTTATTGAAACCAAACGGAAAGTCTGATCTTTTGCTAAATTTCAACGAATTTGGTTCATTCGGTTTGGGGTCTTTGCTGGGCATCAAGGCGGCCATAAATTATGGATTTATGCCATGTGGGCAAAAATATTTAATAATAAATTTAAGTCAAGAAAAAGTCCCAACCAACACAAGGAACCTTGTTTTGATTTTATTTATTTTCCACTGCGTGGATTTAAAAAACATTTTTTTGTCAATAAATAATAAAAATTTGTTCGCAAAAACAAACCGAAATTGGCAAGAAATTTTGGATATTGACTGCCAGCCGTCTGAAAAGTTTTCACCCGTTGGCGTTACATTTGACGGGGCCTCAATTCGACTAACTGAGGTGTGTGTGTGTGTGGGTGGGGGTGGGGGGAGTTAAGTCAATAACCTGTCATCTGTTTGAGTCCTGGCAACTTTCCGACGCGAACTAATTGAAAACGTCTGCAAAGTCGGCAGAAACTCCCAGCAAATCAATAAACAAAAATGAAACCAAATCAAAAAACCTGAAGAAAAATCCATGAAATTCCCCGACACAGCGTCGGTTAAGTTTCGATTTGTCAAACAGAAAAATTATGTTAATCACAGAAAACGACACAGACAGCGAAAGGTGAAAAGGGCGAAAAGTCCTTTGTTGATTTATAGCCAGAGCTCTGGTCTGTGGGCGTACGTCAACCGACGTACGAGGCACGTTCAATCAAATTTCTAATTACTAAGTTTCCCCGAGGTAATTAACTTTGCATGCATTACCCAAAATTACAGCCGGCGAGCAAAGCGCCGAACGCTTTATCAACTCAATTACCCGGAGCAGGAGCCCACGAAGCCCACAAAGCCACTCGCTGGGGCAGCGGGGGCGGCAAGTGTCACACCGAGATACTTTACACAGATAAACAACAAATAAGCATTGTTTGTAATTTAGCGAAATTGTTGTTCATACCTCCGCCCCCAGCTCCCTGGGCAGCCTCATGCCCTTTGCCACTTTGTGGTTGCTGGTCTCATTTCTCCGGGTTTATCAGTTGGCGGCAATCATGGGCTGCCGGGCAGCCCTGCCGCCTGCCCATCGTGCATTTTACTTTATGCCACAAACGCGTTAGTTTGTGCAACTTGTGGCAGCTGCTGTCTCGTTGTTGGCGCTCCTCCTGCCCATATTGTGGACTATCGTTGACAGTCAGTTAATGGCTGGCTGGGGCTTGCCGACGGGCTTGTCGATGTGTGGGCCTCATTTGTTGGCCTTACGTATACGTAATTTATTTTCCCACACAATGAACTATTTGTGGGTGGGCGGTAGGTGAAGCTTATTAGGTTCGTTGTCTCCATGGAAATCACAGTTTCCAATTTTTTCGCTGGCAAAAATTTTAATTACCAACCTGCCACATTTTCATTCTCATTCTTGAGCAGCGTGTGGGGGTGGAAATTTCTTGACGTCACGTCTTGTTTTGTTTGTTTGAGGCTGTCAATCAACTTCCGTCACAGTTGATAAACATTTCGGTTCCTCAATTACTTTTTGTTTACTCATTCTGAATGTCTCTTTCTGATTTCTTGTGTCGCATTGACCTCCTTTCCGTTGGGAAAACGACGCAACTTTGAAGGAAACCGATTCTTAAATTTTTCATGCCCCCAGCCGACAAGAACAACTACCGCCAATAATATTTTGAATGCCTTCAGGAAGCGAGAACAATTTAAGGAATAGCAAACAGGACCCGGCTGTCGCCCCAAAAAAGTTTGAGGCCAAACAAAAGTGGCAAAACGGAAATAAATCTAACACAAAAAGGGCGCTCCGTTCAACGAATTTATATGCGAAGCGATCTCCACGGAGAGGGCAGAGGAGGCTTTGGTTTTTTGAGACTTATTTCCACTTCAACTTTGTTTGTTTGTTGTTCGATGGCAAGCCAAACCTCCCACCTTCCACCTCCTGCGGAGTTTTTTTGTGGGGGGTTACATATGTCAACTTGTATGCGTCGGCAGGCTAATGTTTTCGCAAGCGACAGATTTGTTACAGATTACGTTGGCCACACACAAAACACCCGCACACACCCACCTGCCCCGCGGGAGTTATAATTTCTCGCTTTTGGCTAGAGGAAAAAAATACCCACACAACGGAGCTGGAAGCCAAGTTGGGGGAAAGTTTGCAGGCGATCAAAACGGTTTTTTGGCCGTGAGAAAACTAAAATTAAATTTAGTTGCTTGGGGAAATTTATGACTCCCCCGCAGGCATTTAAGTTTTTCCCGGCGTCGCTTTGGCAAATCATTATTTGTACATTTCTGGGGGCAGCAGCTTTTATGGCGGGTCGTTTGCCAAAGCAAATTTGATGCTCTGATGTGAATCCAACGAACGGGCCATAAATCAAGGCAGCAGAGCGCAGCGTGGCGAGGATTTTCCTGCAGTCAACCAAATCAATTTGCAATTAAAGTCAATTTGTAAATTTACGCTGGCCACTGCGGCGTATGCGTAATGCCCGAAATGAAATTTGTATTTCATTTTTAGCCCTTCCCCGAACGACAGTGAAACTTTTGATTATGAAACTTTACTCGAATGCGAAATGCTCGGTTGAGTTTATGATTTGCTCGAATCAGTGAAATGGATTAAGTTGCCACGCCCACCCACCACCCGCCCCTATCGATTGCAGGGTCCTTTTATTTGCTGCATGTGCAACAGTCGTAGATTCCCCGAAGCTGACGGCCAGTGGAGCTCGTGTGCGTGCCCAGCATTTTCGATTATCACTGGAATAGTTGGTTGGTCGGTTGGCTGGTTGGTCTCTGGTAAATTGCGTAATTGTTTAAATGCATAAACGTAAAGTTTATGGGCCCATAAATTGCGATTGACCGAAAAACTGAGGTTGGCCGGCAAAGCCGTCATAAAAGCCTCGCCCGTAAAAGGATTTCGCATTACTCCCAACGTTTGAGCTTAAATATCAACTTTTTGATGACAAAATGTATTAAAATGGCCGAGCAAAGGACAAAATGGCAAATTGCCGCCCCCATTTCCGCATAAGGAGGCTTGCGGCCGCTCAAAAGGACGCTGTCATTCCTGCCACACAAAGGACCACCGAAGGTGATAATCGAGGCCCACAATCGATCGATAGGGGAACCTGTTCTATAAAATCCAAAAAGGTTGGGGCCAAATTGTTTTAGCCTGAGCCTTGTTGGCCTGTAAATCTTAACAGTTTCAATTATAAACCTAATTTCGCCTATCAATTCAAAGGGTAAATGAGGCGCCATAAATGTTTTGCTAGAGTTTTCATATTTATAGAAGATTCCAGGATTTTCCATCCCGCCCATCGATTCTAGAGGAAAATGAGATAGGAAAAACTGTTTTCAGTGTTCCCATAATTATAGAAGATCTTAAGATATATATTATATCAACTTGATCTGTCTGCGGACATCAATTATAATCCAAGACAGTACTTTGGTGACCACTTAATATCACAATTATTAGAATGACTTTGTCTAGATTTTTGCTTTTATTTTATTTTTTTATTTATTTTATTTCATTGATAATTCGAGTAATTAGAAACACACCCACGTTCCTCTTATTATTTGCATGAAAGTTCATTAATTTATGATACACAGAAACTTCAAGAAGCGCTCGCTTGCCTTGTTCTATTTTTAGCCCACCGACGATCCGCCGTTGCCAACTTGTGGCGAATTGGAAGTCAGCGGATGAAGCATTAACCGGATTGAGAAAGAAATGAACCGATTAAGCAGAGTTAGGCGAGGACTATAAAATGAATGGTGACCACCTCAGAACACCGCCTGTTCGGTGTAACAAAGCAAAGCTTTCTTTCGGCCGGGTGGGCGTGCGCTTGCAATGTTCTATTTTTAGAACAACGACGATCCACCGTTGCCGACTTGCGCCGAATTGAATGCTGCGAAAGTCAAACGTAAAGCGAATTTCGTGTAAGCGGAAAGGGTCGCGGGCGGGGCGGGGGAATTCAAGCGATGCTTGTCTGCGACCTAACGGAGAGGCAGATTAATAGGGTGCATCGTTTGACGCAGGGTGAACAATCGAATAACTTAAGAAAAATGTAAAAAAATATTAAATAAATTTGACATTGTCAATCGACTAAGACGCAC
This sequence comes from Lissocephala sabroskyi, assembly GCA_037075105.1. Classification (NCBI taxonomy): domain Eukaryota; kingdom Metazoa; phylum Arthropoda; class Insecta; order Diptera; family Drosophilidae; genus Lissocephala; species Lissocephala sabroskyi. Next base: position 77,634 of record JBAMCP010000133.1, on the reverse strand, counting down.
TCGCTCGTCCATCTGTAAGTTTATCGCATTTTATAAAAATTTCGAAACGTTATTCTAAAGAACTGAGAAGAGCCACAGACACGTAATTTGGCCAGAAGATGTGTATTATTTGTAGCAATTGCAAGAAAAAACTTTTATTTCACAATTCCTATCCTGACGCCTTATACAGGATCAAATAGTAAATCTGTGATAAAATGGCCATTTGTATAGATATATCATTCAAACTCAACAAACAACTGTAAAATATATATCTGCATCGTCTGGTAAAATATTATAAAGATCGGATAAGAAACATGGGAAATATGGACAAAAATATAAAATTTAATCCCTCTTTTTATAACTCTCTAACTTTACCTACAAATGTGCTATATTGCTGAAAATTGGTAGAAATATTTCTATATCTATGGTTAAAATATATCTGTATAAATATGATCAATTTTTTTATTGGAACATGTCATTTTATGCCAATATATAGACCCCTTATATCGCGAAAACTTTACATCGTCATAACTCTTAAGGAAATAAAATTAGACAAAAAGTTTATATAAGAAAGTTGTTGGGTTTTAAATTTCCTTTCGTTTGAAACTAAAATTGTCTATATCCGTACAGAAATGGAGAAAATCAAAATTTTACGATTTTTGCCCAAAAAAATGACTTCAGATTGCAAGCAAAACATCAGCGCCTTCAATGAATTCGAGAGTCAGACAGAAGTCAAAGGTTCGAATCCTATAGTGAGCAGTTGCAGATATATATGATATATCTTTATTTATAGAGATATTTTTTTATTTAAACACAAAAAATATTTTTTTATTTTTTTTGTATATATTTTAACCTCCAATGTCCGTTCAGTTTGTGTATCTTGAGTCCCCGGCCGGATGTCTGCCCGTCTCGCCGTCCACTCGTATATTCCTTGAACACCCACAAACTCCCAATTGGCCGGGCTCTTGATCTTCGAAAAGAGCTCTTTCCTTAACCAAAAGCTTTTAAGCTCCGATCCGTGGGACCCTGAAGTGTATTAAAGAGCAGCAGGTCGAGGCCGCCGGCAGTTGTTCGCGATCGAAAAGTGCAAGTCATGTTTGTTGTTTTTTTTTGTCTGTCTGTCTGTCTGTCCCCACTACTTCCTTTATGATCTGATCCTCTTACAATTAAAATCAAAAGAGCCGTGAGCAAAGACGGTTCCAAAAGGCAAACTGCAAACTGTTGTCCTGATCAAAGTCCTCAAAATGCTAATTGTCAGCTTCAGAGACAGGAAGCTTACAATATTCCCTAAGTCAACTTTGAAGCTCCACAATTCTAAGAACGGCAAACGATCAAATCGATATTTCCTGTTTGGGTCCCTGAACTGTTGAGCGTTGAACAAAGAGCGCGTGGAAAGTTCTCTAAAAATAGAAAACAGCAATTCATTCGAATTGAAAGCCCCCGAAAACCCACCCTCCGGAATTTGCTCGACTGCTTGACTGCGCGATTTACTGGCACAATTTGATTTCTGTGCCGTAAGAACGGCCTAAATGCTACTTATTCTGTGATTTCCCCAGGCGACTGCCCAAGCCCCCTAAAAAGCCCACCTTTTCGTTACCCTGAACCCCAATCGTAGTTCCGACCCACATATTTAAAAAGCAAGTCAAACGTGAATTTTGTGCCCCGCAAATCGAAGACGACGGGACGAGGGGGGCAAGATTTCCCTTTTCTACTCGATTGCCCCCAGCAGAGCTTAGGGGCGGGGATGGGCCAGCCATCAGGAATCATTTGTTGAACAAATTAATACTGTGGCTGGCGGCAGGGGCGAGGGGGAGTCATGTGTGGGTGAAAAGGAGAGGGAAATAAAAATAGAAAACATCTGCCAAACATTTGTAGTCGTCGGCTTTGCTGGCTTTTTTGGAAACTGCATGTAGAACAATTCATAATGGCGGCCAACACACATTGAAATTTACAACCGACCCGTCCCCTTCGCCCAGCCTAGCCGAAAAAAAGGACCAGGCGGCAGGAGGACAATAACCGCTCTCACATATGCACGATCCAGGCGATAGGCGGCCATGATTTTTATGAGCCTGTGTATTTATATGATTTCCTTATATCCCCGACAATGCGACCGACGACGACGATGGCCGGACCCGTGGCCTGGCCCGGGGCTGTGCCAGAACTTTGCCCGGGCGTTTGGGGCGACGCCGTCGAAAAGTGGAAAATATGAAATAAAAATAAAATTACGGCCTCCGTTTCGCGCTCCAGGACAGGGCGGGTATCCTGCCAGCCGCTGTTGTCGTTGTTGCTTTGTATTGTTTAAATGAAATTTATGTTTATTAAATTGCGACAGCGAGAAAAACTGGCCGGCCTGGCCGACAAGTCGCCGCAGAAAAGCGACCAGGCCAGGAACCTCTTCCACCACAACGAGGAGTTCAGCCAAAGGCATTTTTGCTCGCAGGCAAATTTCGGCTATGCAGTGCAGAGACTTTTTATACCCTGTACCCATCATTGGGTAACAAGAAAGTCGCTTTGATTTAAAACGACTTCCTTAAACAATTCGGAGTTAAGTCTTCGCCTTCGCCCCACCAAATTAAATGATCTCAATAATGTAAGGGAAAAAAATCAATTACTCCGAACTGTCCACCCATTTCGCTAAATCAATTTAGATAAGAGAATGTCCTTTTCGATTTCCATCGCCAGTCGTTGATCCTCCTATGAAAAACTTTTATTGCCTACTTTGCGGTGCCGGCAGAAAAACCCAAAAAAAATGAAGCCTTAATGAGCCTTCGAATAACATGGAATTTAATGGCCAAATGATGGACTGATTGTCGTTCGTGACAACAAAATCTGCAGCAGCAACGGGGAAAAGACTCCAGCTCATTAATTTTATGCAATTTTAATTGCCCGCATTGAAACGCCCACAAACCCTCAGCTGCCGTACGCCCATTCGACCGCCGTAAGCTCATCGCCTCATCTATATGGCCAATTAAAAGTCATTAAGCAAGATATATATAGCGTTAAAGTATATAACCCTAGCTGTGGTCCTTTTGGCTCCACGTCATGGTGGTGGTCCTTCGGGAAATCTCAACTTCGGGAACTTTCAACTTTTTTTTATGAGCTTTCTGAAGTCATTTAAATGCAATTTATGGAATTGAATGAAACTAGAACGGCCCAGCCACCTTGTCATCAAGTCAAAGACCCCGTCACGCCCCCACCCCACCGGCTCCTTAGGCTGCCTTTGTTACCCGAAAATAATCTAAACTTTTTAATTGCCGCGACAAATGGCCGCTCACGTTTTTGCAACTTATTATATTCAAATTACGAGGCAGCAGGACGTCAGGATGTCAGTATGGCACTGGACCAACCAACCAGCCAACTGACTGACTGACTGCGGTTGTCGAACTCCCACGCCCGACGCTCGTCGCTCTCGGAAGTTTAATTGTGCGGCCGGCCAGGCTGGCGGGTAATAAAATTATTTTACGATGTTGTTTTTCCGTTTCCCTTTCCACATCGCAGCAGTCGCTCGTCGCGGCTCTCAAGCGTGTCAACTTCAAGTTTGGAGTTTGATTTACGCTACGCTGAGCAACGGGTGGTTCCCCTGGCCGCTCCTGGGTCACTGAGCGGTGCGGCCTTTTGTTCGGGCGGGTGGCAAGGTCAGCTGCTCAAAGATTCGCAATTGGAATTTCGAACAAAGCTCCGCTTTACCGCAGTTCAAAGGGAATAATTTCAATCGAGATGAAAGATTTCCGTTTGATTTTCATTGATTGCCTCGGCAAAGGAGGCCACCACCTGGGCTTTTGGTTAATTTCTGAAGCCCGCTGAGAGCCACCGACATTGTTTCTGAATTATCCTTAAATTCCAATTTAATTTTTTGTTCTGTTTTCGCCACAGCGAAAAGCCATTTAAACGGCCATAAACCAAAAGACAAGCCAACCGCTCCTGCCAGGCCAAATTAGCAGCTTTAAATTACTTAAGCCCGCCAAAGACGGCTGCAGAAATCGCTTCAAAAGGAAGACAAGAGAAACGACGAAACGACTCAGCGCATAAAATATGTCGGGTACTTAGGGCAACATAAAATTAACAACTCACGGGGCGTATACGCAATGCCCAGCAGCCCGACCGGCGGAGGCGGCGGGGGCGTGACAGCAAAAAAATGTGATTTATGCGCATTTGTGTATAAAATTTTAGTTTCAGCCAACAAGTTAATTCCACTACCAAGGCCATAAAAATGTTAACAAATTTTTAAGAAATTCATAAAACCCGCCAGCTCAGCGGCAAGCTCTCAGCGTATGGGTGTGTGTGGGTGTGCGTGGGTGTGTGTGTGATGGGGTTGGCTTCCTTATAAGTCAGCCCGGAGGGGAATTTGTAGGTGAGAGTTTCGAAGCCCTTGAAATGAATCGCCAGGATCGAGGACGGCCGCCCTCGATTAGGGTCGCCTTTGGGTCGCTGGCGCGATGCGCCGGGTGTTTGCGGCAGTGAAACTTTCAACAGAATTTGCCACAAGCCAGACAGGCACGCGTCGCATTATGCGCTGCTGACAGGAGGCCCAAGGACAACGCCAGCCGGGAGCCCCAGAAAAGGTTGTCTAGGCGAGGGAAAATTAATTTTTGCCAAATGAAATTCGAGTTTGAGTTTTTTGAAGGCTGTCAAGGTCGCCGGGGCTGGCCACCCGCCACCTGGTCTATTTTTTTCTTGTCTGGCTCGGTAATGTGATTAATAATTTTGAAATGCGGCAAATTATTTGCAATTATTCGGCCTGACACGCCGGCCAATTCAATTAGGCTGCTGCGAGTCACCCAACAAATCGGAATTGAAATTCAATTCATTTTTCTTCTGTGATTACCAATTTTCCGCAACTCCAAGCCTTCGTCGTCATTCAAATCGCTTGATTCTCAATTTGCTTATTAGATTTGCATCAACGACCCGAACAACGCTTCGACGGGCAGATGGACAGTCAGACATTCCGAAAACAAAAACAGCATTAAGGGAATTTGAATTTCAAGGACCAAAGCCCCAAATTTACTAGTTCCTTTTTCAACCGAGCGGCGAGGCTGAGGGGACGCTGCCCTCGTTTATTATCTGTCACGTGTGGGTGGCTGACTTTGTTTCCCAGGACTGATAAAAATGCCGGGGTCCTTCCCGCCCCACCGCCGCTCAACATGATAACAATAAGGACACAGTTACAACAAAGGCAACCGGAACAACGGCCGTCCAATGAGTAAAATCATAAAAAAACCGGAAAAGGCCGGAGGTGGAGTGAAGCGCCGAGAAATGAAATCGGAGGTTGCGGAAGGAACCCAAAAAAAAAACTTCAGTCGTTCAGCGGTGGCTACTCTTTTTTGCAGAAGGTGAAGAGTTGTCGACTTCTTGGGGAGAAGAAAAGGAGCAAGAAATCTAAGGAAGTCAGTTCTCAAAGCGGAGAAAGTTTTGGAAGAATATTGAGTAAGTTTTTCTTGCATTTCCTTTCGAATTTCTTCTCAGGTTCCGGCTCCAAAATCTCTAGATGAGAATCAATTCTTCTTTTTCTCTTACTCTCTTTCCCCTTTCTCTCTCTCTCTCTCTCCTTAAATATTAATATTAAATATTAAACTTAAGCCTTTCCTATGATTTCTTTCTCTAATTCCTTTAAGCCCTTTGCCTGTCACTTTTTCTTACATTTTAACTCTTACTACAGAAGTCTTATCTCCTTTCCCCTTCTCTTTACATCTTCCCACTCCCTTTTCTAATTTATTTGCACTCTCTCCCTTCTGACCGCCATTGACCCGCGTATCCAATAACCCAGCCTTGCCTCACTTATGAAAAGCTTTAATTACAAAAACATACATACATCAAATAAATTTCCTCTCTCTGCAACTGAATAAAATTCCAACCCATCAATCACCCAAAAAAAAGTATTCAACTCTCAGCAACACATTCAGTGCCCTCTGCTCACTCTGCCGTTGGTTCTCTTGGGTTCGCGGTCGTCTGCCGCCGATCCAAGTGCCAATGCCAAGTCGGCGGCGGTCACAGTGCACAGCGTCAGTCAAACCAGCCAAGCTGATTACAAGAAGGACACTCGACCGCATCCGCAAACGCGCCCTTCCCACCTTCCAGGACCGCCTGGGCTGGGGGAAAAACCACAGCTGGGCCGTCGTCTGTTGACGGCTGTTGAGCGACATAATTTAATTAAATTCTACATGTGCTAAGTAGATTTGATTCTTCTGCCGCTTGGCTGGCTGTTTTGCGAGTTGGCTGGGTAATTGATTTAGGCCTTGGCTGCATTAAATGGCCAACGCAGAGGAAACGGCCCGCACGGCGTATGAGTTATATTCGATTTAGCCAGCCAACCGCCACCCGCCGACCATTGGCCGGTTTATTATGACCCAAGCAACAACTTAATATAAATAATGTACTCGGCCCCCTTCCAGCTTCTTGGGAGCGCTTAATTTAGTGGACCAACTGACTGGCTGGGTTTGTTGGTATTTCTGCTTTATGACGGCGCATATTTCATTAAGCTTAACTGGCCCGTCCGCCCGTCCAGAGATCGCCATAATTTGGCCATATTTCTGGGCCATGTTTGCAAGTCGTCTGGCCGGTCTGTCAGCTGTGGAGCTGTCACCGATAATCGAGGCCATTCGACGGCCTCTTTGGCCTGCTTGAGGTCAAAGGCAATTCAACTTGTTATCCTAATTATGCAAATCCTAATGTCCTGGCCGTCATCAAAGAAACCCCAAGCAACCGAATCAATGCCAATTTTATATAAACAAAGCCCACCGCGTTCCCTGGAAATCTCCAACTCGGATTACTCACCGATGCCATTGTTGCTGTCGCCGCTGTAGGACGACTGCTGCTGGTGTTGCCTTTCGATGTTGCTTGTAATTAAAGTGGCTGCATTTATCACTGTGGGCCCTGCAGTTGGCGATGCCAGAGAAGCTCTCGTTGCTGTTGTCAGCCAAAGTAAACTGATGAGAATTAGACGCAAACTGTGGCAGGAGCTGCCGATGCTGCTGCTTTGCCTTGCCATTGTTGCTGTTGTTTTTGGGCTTGTATTTGCTATTATTATTTGCGTTTATTGTGGCGGCGCCTGCTCTTCAGCAAGGAGAGGCTTGATTAAAAGCATTTCAGTTTAAATTCCCCAAGTCACACAAACTCGCACAGAGCCTCACGCGCGCGGCTATGGAAGCAAATTTGGTAATTGTATTTACGATTTAACAGGATTTTCACATGGTTTCTGTTGATCTTGTGGCTGTTGTTCTTGTTGTTGTTGGACAGCAGGAGTTCTGCAAACAAGAAAATGAAAATTAATTAATAACAACATTTTTCGACCGCATTTCCTAAACTGCTGTTATTTTTTTTAATCAAATGAAATTTAACAAATTGATTTGTGGCTAAGCTCAACTTATCCGCCTCCTTTCCCTTCCATCCAGCAGGATGCGAATTTCGAGTGACTGAGCTGATTTTCCAAGTGCCCACAAAAGTAGGCAACATTTTCTGCCCGCCCTCAAAGGCAATCCCACCGGCCGCCAATTTGCATTGTCTGTTAAATGGCTGAGCCTGTGTGAATGGGCGGGGCCACGCCCACATAACAATTGTCATTATCGAGTGGACCGTGTCGGTGTAACGATGCATTAATGCCTTTCATTCAGCGGGAGTTCTTTGTGTTCTCTTTTATTTAATTATTTTTATTGCTTATTGTTTATTGATTGCTGGATTGGGGACTTTAATAATTAAAAGACAAATATGTTGATTTTGACTTAAGCTGGTTTTCCGAAAATCTTTTTGATTTGTTTATTGAATTTAATCTGAATTTCGTGAGTGCCACAAGCGGGAGGGTCAGGGGATCCGCCTCTCGCCCTTTAGGTTTTCCCAAATTTCATGTTTATTTTCCCACCCAATGGGCACTAAATAAACATTTCAATGATGTCGATTATGCTGTTTGGTCCTGGCCGTGAGCGGTGCTCGTGATTTTTGTGTTTTTGACTCGTTGGCATCAATAATTTTATTGTTGCTTGCACAACAAACCAAAAAGAAATTAACATTTTAATTGGATTTTATGACGCGTTTTATGTTCATTATGATCCCTGGCCAAACCACAAAGGACTCGCTCGCTCCTCTTTTGTTTACACATTTTAATTTTTAGCTGACTAAATTTACTCGATTTTATTGGCTGAGGCAGAAAACTTCACCAACAACACTCGAGGGAAAATGCAATGGAAATTTAAATAAATGATTTTAAAAAATTGTTGATTAATCAAAAGGATAAAATGAAAATGTTTTCGATTTATGGCCGCCCCGCCCCGCCCCCTGCCATTTATAATTTTCCGCAAAAATAAACACGACTTCCCCCGTCCCCTCCTCATTCAATCAATCCGATTAATTGATTTATTTCCACTGTCGCGGGTTTTTTATTTACTCACATAAAATGCAAAAAAAATATAGGCTTATTTTTCTTTATTTATCCACGCATTTGACGGGCCTGGAAAACTCGTCTGGAGAAAAAAATCAACGGCGGATTTACACGCGTCGTTGGCCCAGGTGGGCAAGGCCAAGTTTGCCGGCTGTCTGTCTGTCCGTGGGCGGGACGCGACTGTGTAGACAAGTTAATTAAATAGACCACAGCAGGACATGCTCCACATTAATCACTTCCCGCTCAACAGCCGGCCAATTGCGACGAGGAAGTCAAACAAGAAAAAAAAAAAACAAAGAAAAAAACAAACATCGGGAATTTAAGGAAAACGAAGAACTGTTGATAGTATGGGAAAGTTAGCTACTCTTTTCGAGGGGAGCTAAGGGATTTAGTTTCAAGTGTCTAAGAGAGAAAGGGAAGTTTAGTTTCCTTAAATCGTTACCCAGATGAAAATATAGAGGTCCTTTAATTGCATAGAATTTAATTTACAGCCAAAATCGTTCGGGTATTCAAAGGCTTTCGATGGAGAGACCGATAATAGATCGATTAATGCTGGAACGCTGAGTCGTTGAAGATCTCTAATAAGGAGAAAATAAAGGTACCCTAACTATCCAATTACCTATTAAATTGATCATCAGTTTACAATTTCTGCCCAAGTCTCTGGACTTCAGACTCTTTTGAAGGAGGATAAGATTTCCTCGAGATCAAATCAATTAGAGTCAAAAAATTCCAATATTTCGAGTGATTTTAAAGTTGAATAAAAAGCTCAACTTTTTTAAAAAGAGAAGGCATATAGAACATATAGATGGTCTGTCAGAAAAAAGATTCCTTAACTCGTTCTCTTTCCTTTAAATAAGCTTTGTATTCTTAAATAAGCCAAACTTCCTCAAATTGACTTAGGAACCTCAGAAGGAAGCTTTCTTAAATAAAGAGTTCCCCTCGGTAATATTTTGTGGCACTGTTGGAGTGTCCTCCTGCGAATCCTTCAACTATTCCCAGTGGAAAAGTGAAACTGCAAACGGTGAGCGAAAATTCTGGGCACGTCGAAGGCGTCTGGTCTTCCGGTGCTTGAGCGTCGGCTCGATGGCCATATCGTTGGCCATATCTCGGCCACGTTGTCAACTTTTATAAGCCAACAAACACATGTCCTTTTCGTCCTCTCCTGTGCTCTTTATGAGGTCATAAGATTAATGAGCGACAGGCTCATCTCCGTTTGTTTTTGTGTCTTCTTTTTTTTCCTATTGTTTTTAGCGTCGGTCTAATTAATTGCAAAATGCCTCACACACACCCACCACACACACACACACACGCGCGCTTGAGGAAGCGTGGCCGAGGATTGTGCAACGGGCCATAAAATGTCAGCAATGCCTCTGCCGGCCCCCGAGGAGGGGGGCGAAAATGGCCAACGGCTTGGAAAATATTTTCCTTTTCACTTTTGTACTGCAGATTTTGCCGTCCGTCGTCGGGAATTTCTTGGCACATTTCCCATCACCAGGCGACGAGAATTTAGAAAAGTCCAGCGCAATTTCCCATTTCATTGGCTGGCCACCCACATTAAAGATCTTTTGATGGCCATTTAAATTGCTCTCGATATCGAAATGAACACTGCCAATCCCAAGGATTAGGGGGGCGGGGTGGGGGGAGGCCTGTGGGTTTGCTTATTTTCTGGGAACCACCGATTTGTGGGCGAAGATTAAACGAAGCCGCCCCGCGGCGCAGGAACAAAAAGTAAAATATTTCAATTCCCAGGAAGCGTCAATTTTTCCTCTTTTGAGTCCTTCATTTGCAGCCATCAGTCATTTCGGAATATTTGATTTCTCTTTTGCCTTCCTGTCTGGCGCCTTTCAATCATTAAACTCGAATAGGAACCTCCGTCCCGGCCAGGACCAAAGGAGAAAAAACTTTTCTTCGAACCCAAAAGTTTTATTCGGTTTTTTTTCTCGCCGGAAGGAAACAAATTTTTATTTCCCGTTAACCTCGCCGCCCACGCGTCACCCTGTAAACTGCAACAACCGAGGGAACTGGGGGAAAAGCTCGCAACAAATGCATTTTCGATTAGCATTAAATCACGTCGCTTGTCTCAGCTCATTTCCGATGCGAAATAAATAAATTTCCCCCAATCAAGAGGGGCGGGGGGCGTGTGATGTGACCGACTTACCGGCAATCAATCGGGATTGGAATTCTTGCGGGCCGTCTTAGCCGCGTTCTCTGGTAATCCGGTTCCAGTTCGCCGGGCTCATCGGATCCCCAATCAGCCAACAGCTGATAAGCCCATTAGAGGCCGTCCGGTCCGTCCGATTGACGCCACTGCAAGGTCTTCTTGTTGTCACCCACACACCCGCACACACACACGCGCGCACTGGGCAGTGCCATCAATCGAACTCAATCAGCCTTTTGGAAATTTGTATTTATCTTTTTCACTGGCTAATCAAAAATGCATTCAATTTCACTTGGATTTCGCCTTCAACTCGATTGTTGGTCGTCGAGAAGGCGGACGCGAATCGCTGACCGCATTTGAGTGTTGAGCGTTGGAATTTGCCAAATATTCGAAACACGTCCGTCCCGCGCGTCGATTCGTTGGTGACTGCGGCCGGGCAGCCTCTGCCGATTTGAAAGCTCAGCGGTTTCCTTCGGACCGAGCGGCCGCCCGATGGCCGAGGCCCGAACGTGGGCATTCCTGCGATTCTGTTGATGCGACTCCGAAAATTGCCGGCGCGGCGAATTTGAGGGGTTCAAGAATTTCCCAAACTTGAGGGAAATTTCTCCTTCTGTTAATTGCTTGACAGGGGACAACTGTCAGGAATTTTGCGGGGAAATTGTGAACCAAAAGTTCCCAACAGCGGCGGCCAGGCTAAGGCAAATTTATAAATCCCCGCATAGATGGCGCCACATGCAGGGAATTTCTCCATCTGTTAAATGCACTTTTTGTTTTAGGGGAAACTGTTAGGGATTTTGCGGGAAAATAAGTCCGAAATATAAATGCTGTTTTAATATTGCTCTCTACATTATTTCCGTAAGATTTATTTTATTTAAATGTTTTTTTTTCTTGGCATTTACCACCCAACAGAAATTCAAAATTGGCGGCCTAATTTCGAAACAAATTAATAAACCCACACATAGATGGCGTCTCGAAATTGGTGAAAAATTAAATTAGAAAACAATTTAAATTTCTACTTTCATTTAACTTCGTTTTTATTAATGCAAAAAATGTACAATACGGATTTGAAACACAACTAAAAAAATTAAAAAATTCTATTTGAAACTCTCACGGTGACTACAAAAAACAGTTAGAAACTTTGGAAATTTTGTTTTCCTTCATTTTCTCGTTGAGTTTTTTTGTTTTTCTCTTTTGTTTTGAAATGCAAAAATTGGAAATGTCACGAAAAAGAAATTGAAAAATTCATTACTACAAAAACAGAGCCGATTGAAGGAAATTAAACAATTTAGTTTTGTCTTTTCTTTAAAAAGAAAATCAAATCGCTTCAAGTCCCCGACAGGCTCAGTTTCGTTTTTGTTGTTGTTGTTTTCTATTCATTTACTTTATAACTAGGGCTCTTCAGATATATACCGAGTTAGCTTTCGACTTAAATTTACTAAGAATTCACCCATTTAGCGTGGCACCTCTCACACACCTAAAAGTTCCGGGAATGCTGCTCTCGAAAATGAGAATCCTGATGAGTTGTGTGTGTGTGTGTGTTTGCGTGTGTGTGGGGGGGATGAACGAGGATGCTTTTCACTATCGGACGAAACAGAAATTTGTGGAGTGGGGGGAAAAGGATTTTCATTTGATTGGTTTTTCTTTTATCTTTCTGCTGTTTGTGTTTTTTTGTCTGCTTTTTGTTTTTTTGACTATGACGACGCGAATCCCGCGCCGCCGGTGAAACGATCGATGGTTCTTCGTTTTCCTATGAGGCTGCTAAACGTTCCAGACGTTTAGAATCATTTGAGTTTGGCATACGCATCCACCTTTTTGTGAAACTGATTGTAATAATCCAGCGCAGCGTTCCGGGTTTGGTTGAGCGCCTTGCCAAGATTCTCAGGCGAGAAGCGGCCACTGCAAAAGGACACTCAATCAATGTTCCCAAAAGCCTATTCCCTTCTCTACTTACACCAGCACCTTCTCCTTGACCAAAGTGGCCGACTTGTTGTACCCGCTGACCACCAGCTCCTTGGTGGCGGTGGCGTAGGTTTCCAGCTTCTTCGACAAATTGGGCACGTACTGGTCAATCTAGAGAGATGCCAAGAAAGCGATGATTAGTGGCGAGATCTTTTGTTAGACAAGCGGAACCGGTTTGCCGGCCGAGCATCTGAAATGATGTCAGGTTTACTCACAAACTTGGCCACCACCGGCCACTTGGCGGTGAAGAGCTTCTGGGCAGCGGTGAGGGCATTGCACGCCGTGTTCCTCGTCAGCTTGTAGAGATCGCCGCTGAGCTTGATGGCCGGCTGGGCGTAGGGAGGCACATGCTTCTCGGCCCATTTGTAGCCGCGGGCGCTGGCGCCCATGGTGACGTACCAGCCCTTCTGGACATGGGGCAGGACGCCGGCGTTCTTGAGGACCTTGCCGGTGGCTGACTTCTCGAAGACGCCCTTGCCGTTGGTTTCGGTGTCGTAGAACAGCGAGCCGGCAATCAGGGCCAGGATGAAGAGGCTGCCGAGGGTCCACTTGCAGCAGCCGCATTTCTTCTTCTCCGCGGAGGTTTGTTTGTTTTTCTTTTGCTGGGCACTGGACTTTTCCTGCAGGTTCTGGAAAGACAACATGAACGCCAATGAGCTGAGATTTTCACAGGTGATTTTTCTGGGTTTTGTGGGAGTGAATTTGTGTTTACCTTCTTGGCGGGGGCAGCCGCTTGCTTGCCTTGTTTGTTTTGTTTCGGTTTAACCTGACCCATTTTTTCTTGGCTTTCTTATTTATTGAAGTGATAAATAAACGGAGAGTATTTTCTATTTGGCTGTTCGGAAAGACAGACGGTTTTAATTTAACGATTTCGCTTCATTTTTTCTATGCAATTGTTGGAATTCCGCGATTGTGTGGCCAACGACGCAATTCACCGACGGCCACAAACACGTTAAGTGCACCCTTCCCGCAATTTAATCGGGCTTATTCGACGCTGAGGCGGTGACCTAATCCGCTGAGAAATTCATTAACTTTTTTGCCCGCCGCCACCCACCAGCCAAACGGCCGGACAGGGTGTGCCCTTCGTGCAATTCAAATGCAATCACGTATTAGGTGAGGGGGGGAGGGGGGGGGGCTGTCGTCACCATCAGCTGTCTCGACACACACTCGCCTTTCGATAGACTTCATTTCGATATTTCGACAACAATCAACGCCGGCGTCGCAGTCGCTGCCACCGCCGCAGCCAATCGCTTGTAACGGTAGTGGGGAAATTACAAAAACAACACAAACGAGATTAAAAGTTGAATGAACTGAGCGAGCTGCCGGTGGGCAACAATCTAAATTTGCGAAAAGCCAAAAATATTAAATATGCAAAAAAACTGACGAACATGGCGGCAGCGGTCCGGCGCATGTGTGTGTGTGGAAATTGGCAACGCAGGCAGCGGAGAAAAAGAGAAAGAAGCAGAGCAAAGTCACGGCCAAAGTTGCCGCCGTCGCCACGTGTTGAAGAGCAGCGCACGAGAGCAGAGAAAACTGCCGATGACCGACCGTCGGGCGGCAGTCGGTCGCTTTTGTTCTTTCACCTTTGTGGTCAAAGAGAAAATTACGGCTAAAAATGACGTGGACAGCGACGGCAGCAGCATCAAAGCCAAACCCCTGGCAGTTTATCAGCCACCACCGCTGCGGCGTCCCGTCGTCCCGTCGTCGTCGGCGACGCTTGTGTGTTTGCCCAAGCGCAATCAACGCTTGGCACCGGCCGGGGGAGGGGGGACGTAGCTAGTTTTTTGTATGTCCGTCGCGCGGATGTGTGTGTGCGCGAAAGCGAACCAATCACGTTTAGAACACATCATCCAAAAAAAAAGAGCCTGATGATCATCGCTGTCGTATGCGCCACGCAGTCATTTGAACCAGCGAAGCGGAGAATAAAAATAAAATTCCTGCGACCGATAAGAAACAAAGCGCACTCACACACACACTAACACGCGGCCGAGGTTTATGAGTGGCTTTAATAATTTATGCTCTCATTTATAGCGCTGATAATTGTTGGACAAAATGTCGATGGGGCGGCTGCTGAATCTAAAGATTTTTGATTACGGGTAATTTTGGGTTTGCCCGCATGGCAACGCCACTTCAAATGCAACACACACACACACACACACTCACGACCCTTGCACTGGACTCGGTACTATTGGGAAAAAAGAGTATGGGTGAGTTTTGTTTAATTTATGCATTCAAGAGAAACTGTATGTCTTTTGGTGGGGACGATAAGGCGCCGGTGAGGCGAGGGGACGCCAGAAATGCAGCGTTGGCCGTCGGCGGCGTCGCTTTGAAGGCGGCTTTTTTTTTACTCTGCATGCCGAAGAATTTTTTGTTCTTTTTTAACGATATCAATGAAGCACACAATACACAACGGATTTTCCATACAATTGCGAATATTTGGGTGGGTATTTTTTTTACAAATTTTAAATTACTTTTCACGGTTTTCTCTGCGTGGTCTCCGCTTTTTTCAATACACCGCAATTCACGTCTGATGGCCACAGTCGCATGCACAAGTTATCGATTTCTACTCTCTAGCGTTGCCACATTGTTAAGTGGCCTTTTTTAGCTATCGCGAATGGAATCAATATTTTAAAAACTTAAGCCGCGTAGCTGTACTTTTAATGTACGCCTAATTTAATAAATATGGAACGGCCTTAAAGCCAAAAGATTAATTTAAAAAAATGTATCCCGAAAATCTATCAATATCAACCCTGTCGAGTAAGCGGTAAATTTGAAACTTACCTTTAACAAAGCTTGCAGATCCTCAACGTAGACTTCTGTACGTTTGCCTGCTAGCAACTCCTGATTGAGTGTACTTATCTCCTGCAGGAAGTTTTGAAACCCATAAGACTTCACTAAAGCATGCGTGCTTTCCGTCCATTCATTTTCTAAGGCAAAATTAAGATTACTTAATAGAAACTAATACGTCTTGAATGGGACTCACCTATTGTTTGCAAAAGGAGTAAACTGGGCAGCTGCTGCTTCTTGTAGTTCATCCGCCAGACCTTGAAACAGTCCTCGGATCCTTTGCTCAGCAGCATTTGGATGCAGCCTTCGATTTCAGTCCGCTGCTTGGTGGGCGACACAATTTCTCGTAACAAAGTCAAAAAGATATTCGCATGCCTCGTCGAGCTGCCGATGTACTTTTGCTGCAAAATCAAATCACCTTTAAGAATTCAGCCTCAAAAAATAAATTCTTAAACTTACCAACAGCAATAGAGCGCTGCGTTTCAGACTCTGTTGGAGATCCTTGGGAATATTGGTGTAAGGCGCATTCAGGGCATTGTAAGTGGCAAAGAACTCCTGCTGATTGAGGGCCAAGGCGTCGTGGTCCCTGTTCGCTGCTGCGACCAACACTCGCTCAATGTATTCGACCACAAACTTGGTGAAGTTTCTCATCTCCAAATTGGGCAACATGAGATTCTGCCAGACCTTCACGCCCTCGGTGACCTTCTGATAGCCACCCTGGCCAATGGCCCACAAAATACTGAGGCAGATATTGCTGCGATTCTGGTAGGAGTTGCGCAGCAGCGCCGTCTTGGCCATATTCTTCGAGCAAATCGTTGGCCAGTTCGAGCCAATCAATTGCAGCATAAATTTGAAGCCTGCCACATTTTGATTGTTGTTCAGACTCGTGGCCATGCTGTCCAGCAGGGAGTAGAAGAAATACTCCAAGTTCGTCTCGCCCACACTGCGCAGGAAGTCCAGAATGGCCTGCTTCAGCGGAGCACTTGCCAAGTTACTAGGATACTGGGCACTTCGCCCAGAGAAGGTGGGATCGCAGTCAAAGGACAGTTCGTCATTAAAGTAGCCACCAATCTACAACAAACATTTGGGCTTAGAAAATACCTGAAGATGGTGAATTCTTTTTTGGACTTACACTGCTCAGCCAACGAAGTTCGGAGCCGGGGCAGCTTATTTTCAGCTGAGCCAGTTGGGCAGCGAAATCGTCGGGGGTTATTTTACGCATTGCCTGCTCCAGGGTTTTGGGTTTGTTCGCCATGGCCGCCGGCTTGGGCTGCTTTTTGGGAGGCTCCGGGGCAGCTGAGGGCTTGGGATTTGACTTGCGTGGCGATTTTGAGGACGAAGATGAATTGGATTTAGCGGGTGAATGCGACTTATTGTTGTTGTTGGAAGTAGAGCCAAAAAGACTTTTGTACTGTTGAGATGGCACTGAAGAGGGGAAACAATTGCAGTTAATTATATTTTAGGCCGGAAATGGGTTAATTGAATTTACATAGTTCCTCCAATTTCGGTGGGAGCGCTGCGATTCGTTTTTGTTCCGAGTGTGCGGTGACCTTCTTCTCTAAGTTTTTTTGCTTTTTGGATTTGGTAACCACCTCCCATTGGCCATCAGGTGCAGACATTTTCGGAGAATTCAGCTAATTGAATTTAAAGCTAATTAATTCAAAATACTAATGCCGGCTGGAATGCAAATGCAACAAGCAATAAAATAGCCAAGCGCAGTGCTGAAATTTGCTTAAATCGGAAATCGGAAATCGGAAAGTTAATGCAATTTAAAGTTCGAAGATTATTAAAATTCAGAATTCAAGATTCAGCTTGTGTTTACGCAAATAACAAGTTCTGCAACAAGTTGTATCACTTTTTAAATAATATTAAAAATTAATCAATCTATCGAAATGAACAGTCAAACTTGCCTATAGCCACTGTACATTAATAAATACTTCCACTGAAAATTTAAGCGTAATTGGAATATTTAAAGCATAGACAAATGTATATATCTATCATTCCATCTTAGAAATAACGTTTCAAATTTAAAATCAAAATAGGTGGAAATATTGTTTGCTCTGACAAGTCAATCGAAAAAACTACAACCCTTGACTTTGTTATCGGTGTTATCGAAGGTGATTTCTACATAGCGCCCTGGCACATTTATACCAACACCTGCATAATTTATTTATTTATTAATTAGAGGAGCGCGCCCATTTTTAACAAAGTCCTGGGCATTAATTTTAACTAAAAGACTGCAAGGCTGGCCGATACGAGCACCAATCATACATTCACGGCGGACAGATGAGCAACCAAAGGGAACACACCGAACTAACACGGAATCTGGCCAAGTCGTCAGCGCCGGATAACTCAAGTAATTTCAATAGCTTTTCTCACAATCCCAGTTTTTTTAAAAGCTTTTCCTATGGTCCAAACAGCTCCAAAGGAAACAGGCAGTTCCCTTAGTGCCAACAACAACAATCTAAAGTCGCGCTCTCTGACCGGCTCGCTGGACGATCTCGTGCAATATGTTACCCTCCACGTACGCATTCCCACGCCCCTGAGCGGCGTGGTGCTGCCCTTTGTACCGCTTTACCTTATAGCATTTTATCTGTGGATTTATGTCTATGGAGGGACCACAGAAGAGGCCGGCTCCGCCGTTACCAACTCGTCGACAGAGCAGGCCGAAGAAACAGCAAGCAAAACCGCCTGGAATGAAGTTGGTTTCGTGGCAGTCGTGGCCATTGCCTTCTTGCATTTGCTGACCATGCTGTTCTGCTACTGGAGTGTCCACATCCTGGCGTTCCTAACTTGCCGACGTGTAAAAGCCCCAGCCACCGGAGTCCTCGCCAAAGTTGTCCCAACAGCCAACAATGGCAACTCAAAGATCGTTCCCATACGCAGCAACAAGCTCCAGGACGGCACCCTCGAGTATTTCCTGGTATTCCAAAAGACCAAATACGTTTGGGACGACGACAAGGCCACGTTCCGTGCCGTGGAGTTCCCCGTTCACGAGCTGCTCAAAACCTACGCCAACTCCCGCGGCCTGGAGACCGAGGAGGCCATCAAGGCCGCTGACCAAACCTACGGCAACAACGAAATGGACATGTTTGTTCCCGAATTCCACGAACTCTTCATCGAGCGCGCCACCGCACCATTCTTCGTGTTCCAAGTGTTCTCCGTGGGCCTCTGGTTCGTCGACGAATACTGGTACTACTCCCTCTTCACCCTCCTCATGCTGGTGGCCTTCGAGTGCACAATTGTCAAGCAGCAGCTCCGCAACATGTCCGAGATCCGCAAGATGGGCAACAAGCCCTACCTAATCTACGTAATGCGCCAGAACAAATGGCGCCACATCGGCTCCAACGAGCTGCTGCCCGGCGACTTGGTGTCCATCACCCGCTCCCAAAACGACAACATTGTGCCCTGCGATGTGGTCATCCTGCGCGGCACCTGCATTGTCGACGAAAGCATGCTGACCGGCGAGTCTGTGCCGCAGATGAAAGAATCTCTGGAGTCCCTGGACAACCTCAACTCCGAGCTCGACGTCGAAGGCGATGGCAAGCTGTTTGTGCTCTTCGGCGGCACCAAGGTCGTCCAGCACACTGCCCCCACCAAGGAATCGCTGCGGGCGCCCGATGGCGGCTGCATTGGCTACGTCATTCGCACAGGATTCAACACCTCGCAGGGCAAACTGCTGCGCACGATTTTGTTCGGCGCCAATCGCGCCACGGAGAACAACTCGGAGACCTTTGCCTTTATAGCCTTCTTGATGGTCTTCGCCGTGGCTGCGGCCTCCTACGTGTGGGTGAAAGGCAGCGAGGATCCCGAGCGAAATCGCTACAAGCTTTTCCTCGAGTGCGCCTTGATTTTGACCTCAATCATTCCTCCCGATCTGCCCATCGAACTGACTTTGGCCGTCAACACTTCGCTTATCCAACTGACCAAGCTGTTCGTCTACTGCACGGAACCCTTCCGCATTCCTTTTGCCGGCAAAGTCCAGATCTGCTGCTTCGATAAAACCGGCACTTTGACAACGGATAATCTGATGGTCGAGGGCATTGCCGGCCTCACGGCCAACGGCTCCTGTGTGCCCATTGAGGAGGCTGAAGATATCACCACCCAAGTCCTGGCCTGCTGCCATTCCCTGGCTGTGCTGGACGACGGCCTGGTCGGCGATCCCTTGGAGAAGGCCACCCTGGCGGCCGTGGACTGGAGCCTCACCAAAACCGACAGCGTGATTCCCAAGCGCGGCCAGCTGAAACCATTGAGGATTTTCCAACGCTACCACTTCTCCTCGGCCCTCAAGCGCATGTCCGTGCTGGCCGGCTACCTGCTGCCCTACTCCAATGAGATCTGCCACATTGGCGCGGTCAAGGGAGCCCCCGAGGTGATCCAGAAGATGCTGAAAGTGCTGCCCAAGGACTACGAGAAGACCTACCTGGAGTACGCCCGGCGCGGGGCCCGTGTCCTGGCCCTGGGCATCAAGGAGTTCAAGAGCCTGAGCTCGCAGCAAGTGCGCGAGCTGAAGCGCGAGGAAGTGGAATGCGATTTGACCTTTGCCGGCTTTGTGATCATCTCCTGCCCCATGAAGCCCGACTCGAAGGCCGTGATCAAGGAGCTCATCCAATCCTCCCACAAAGTCGTCATGATCACCGGCGACAGCCCCCTGACCGCCTGCCATGTGGCCCGCGAGCTCCGCTTCACCCGCAAAAAGCTCTTGATCCTCACGCCCCCCGAGCAGACCCACCTGGACGACTGGAGCTGGGTCTCCATCGACGGCAGCCAGACCTACCAAGTGGAGATGAACCGCAGCAAGACAATTTCCCTGCTCACCGCCACCCATGACCTGTGCATCACCGGCGAAGGACTCCTGCATCTGCAGCACAACGCCCGCGACTACATGCTCAAGTTGCTGCCCCAAATCACAGTCTGCGCCCGTTTCGCCCCCAAGCAGAAGGAGTTCGTGATCACCACCCTGAAGCATCTTGGCTACTGCACTTTGATGTGCGGCGATGGCACCAACGATGTGGGCGCCCTCAAGCATGCCCACGTGGGCGTGTCCTTGCTGACGAGTGCGCCGGTCAAGCGCAAAACCACGCCGGAGGAAGCGGCCAATGCTGCGGGTCTGGCCCAGGCCACCACGGCAGCGGCTGCAGCGGCGGCCAACACGAACCTGAGTCCCCGCGAAAGGGCCATGCGCCGGCGCCAGGAGCAGATGCTGCAGACTCAGGCGCGCCTGCAGAACAGCCTCAGGGACCTGGAGGAGCAGACGGTGGTCAAGCTGGGCGATGCCTCGATTGCGGCTCCTTTCACCAGCAAGGCCTCCTCGATTATGTGCGGTAAGCTGATTGAATTAGAATTATTTTGGTGGCCTTAATTAAATTATTTGTGCTTTCAGTCAATCATATCATTAAGCAAGGACGCTGCACTTTGGTCACCACCTTGCAGATGTTCAAGATCCTGGCATTGAACGCACTGATCCAGGCTTACTGCCAGTCGGTTTTGTATATAGACGGCGTTAAGTTCAGCGACACCCAGGCCACCATGCAGGGCATTTTCGTGGCCGCCTGTTTCCTCTTCATTACGCGCTCGAAGGTGAGCTGGATTAGCCGTTGAGTTTAAGCCAAAAAATGACCGCTGCTTTTTCGTTTCAGCCTTTGAAAACCTTGTCGAAAGTGGCCCCGCTGCCGAACATCTTTAATTTCTACACCATCTCCACCATCCTCAGCCAGTTTGCCATCCACTTTGCCACGCTCTACTATCTGACCCGCGAGGCCACCGCCCTGGCGCCGCCGAGGTGAGTCTCCCCCGCCTCTCAGAGTCTGTAGTTATTTTTTAATCTCTTCCGTGTTTGCAGGGAGGGCAAAGTGAAGCTTTACATCGACATGAACGCCGAAGAGAAGGAGAAATACGAGCCGAACATCGTGGGCAGCACCGTTTACATCATTTGCATTTCCCTGCAGGTGGCCACCATTGCCGTCAACTACAAGGTGATTTTCGGCTTCTTTTGCGCTGCCCTGGAATTTAATTGTCTTTGTGTTTAAGGGTTTCCCGTTCATGGAAAGCTTGCGCTCAAACCGCATGCTGATGTACTCGATTGGCGCATCCGCGGCCCTCGTTGTAATGCTGGCCACCGGCCTGGCCCCCGATCTGACCCAGTTCTTTGAGATCATTGATTTCCCCAACGAAGTAAGGCTGAGTTGCGTGGCGCAATCCCAATTTAATTGTTTTCTCTTTTAATGCAGTTCCGCATGCTGCTGCTGGTGGTTCTGGTGGTCGATATAATCGGAGCTTTTGCCTTGGACCGCATTTGTTCATTCCTGTTTGGCGAGACGCGTCGCAAATCGAAAGTATTGAACTGTTAGCCCGGCCAACTACTTAAGGCATTGCCGGCCAACAGGCCTCAACCTCCCATTGTTCCTCGATGAAATTCGTTATATTTTTGGGGGTTTTGTTTATATTTTTGCTCTTCGTCAAAATTTCCACGTAAACTGCAAGCAAAATTGTGCGTTCAAAAACCAAACGTGACGGCGCAACTAGAGAAATTTAAATACAAATTGACGTCAACCTTAAAATTGTAATAAATTTATAAAAACACCAAAATCAAAATCGTTTAGGTCTCCTCGTGGGCGCCAACAGCCGCGGGCATTTGTTCCTGATCCTCCATTTTCGAGTCCTCCAGCTGCTTGAATTGAATCAAAATCACCTTAAATCATATCAATATTATTTTCCCTTCCATTAAATATTTCCAGCCTCTTCATTTCATACCAAATACGTGGTCACCGCCGAGAATATCTGAAAACATTAAACGATAGTTGCATGCGTGAGTCTAGAGCCCGCCACTCATCTCTAAAACTATCGGTGCTTTTTGCAAGGCCTCTGAGGCATTTGCAGTATAACTAGATGGTTAGGCCGGCGTTAGCGCGTGAAGGCGTTGGTACTTCTAGCTAGAGGACTGCCCTACACAAACCAAAGCAGCGGCGCCGCGAGAACCAAGTTGTGCTCAGGTTCTACGAGGCGCGCTGCGAACAAGGAAAACCAAGGAGGACCACGACCCCGGAATGCGCGCAGCACACACGCAAGGAACGAAGAAAGATGAATTTGATATAACCACAACACTGATAAGGAATATTAGAATTTAAGATCTTAGATAAGTAAGTTCACACCCGCTTGCAAAATAGCTGATCCAAGAGACTGCTGAGAAAAAACATGGGCAAATCCCCCTTTCGCCAACATTACCAACCCATTGCGTTAATGGGTTGATAATAGATAGATATAGATAATAAATTGACAAGAAATGATGGTTGATACTGGCTCTGTATACAAGAAATAAGAATAAGAAAATAAAAAACACATCCCAAAAATGATGGACGTGTGACGGGCAAAGGCGAACAGCGTCTTCAGGTAAATAAATAAAATTGAAATAAATATAAAAACTAATCACCCTCTCTTCTCCACACAGCCCCAGAGATAATGCGAAGCAGGCGATAAGTGAAGTGCGAAGAACTAGAATATAAGGAAACACAACCTAGAGATATAAGAATATACGACGAAAAGCACGTCCGACAAGGAAGAAGCGGAAGAAACCCCAAGTTGGGCGCACCAAGAACATAAGAAAAAACCAAAAAAAAATTGTAAAATATCAAAAAAGAAAAAAAAAACAGCAACTAGAATATAGAAAAATATATATAGAAAAATATTGGGTGTGGCCACTCGCACAGAAAAAACCATATGATCGATCGAAAATATACACCAAAATAGAGTTAAGTCGTTAGAATTTAGGGTGTCGCAAGAATCAAAGAAAATGCCAAAACTGCAAAATAAACCAAAATGATAAAGAATCTGATTGCCTGAGAAATAATAAAGAAAAATACGAATATACGCTCTGCTGTCCTTAATCAATAAGAAATAATGTAAAAAAAATATATAAAAAAATATTTTGATCTTTTTTTTCAAGGATTTCCAATTTCACGAGTGTTTTTCTGAATTCCCAGTTCTGTCTTAAATTCCATCCACTCAAAGATAAAAGAAATTAAAAGCGGAAATGCTCGTTGAAATAAAATAAAATCAAAATAATATTTTACGAATTCCTTCTGTTCTTCCAATAATTTCATTTGGTTTTTAACCCTTTAAACTTATTTTCGGAGGTTCTCAGATTTTAAATTACCTTGAAGAGCGTCGAGTTGTCGATGACGAAGAATCCATAGGCGGTGAACTGGACTTCCTGCTTGATGCTTTTGGTCAGGAACTTGTCAATCTGCCGGCCAAGTTAGGAAAACTAATTTAAAACAAATCAAAAATAAAACCAAAACTCACGATATTCTGGAATTCCTTGCTTTTGCCATAGACGCGGGCCAAAATCTGCGAAGTTGCATTCGCCTGAAAAGATTATAACCCTAGATGAATTCTCGATCGGAAGGATTAAGTCTTCCCCCCCACCTCCCAGGTAGCCTGGCCACAACTCCGCGACAGCAAGGCCAAAAGCGAAGTGTGCATGACGAGCCAAGCCGAACACCACTGCAAAATATTCGAGGACACCATTCCCTTGGTGGTGATCTGGACGAACACGTTGTATGTGTTGGTGGTGATGGTGTAGAAAGCATAGCCCATGTAGCCGACCAGGATTAGAGAGCAGCACTCGTTGATGGCCTTGTAGATGCGAAGGAGTTTGTTGTGCATGCGATAGGCGAACAGGGAGTCCTCGGGGAAATGGATCATGTCGACGGCCCCGCCGACAACGCGACGAGAGCGCCGCTTCTGCTGGACGTAGGTGTATCCTTGGAGCAGCTGGTTGATGTACTGGAACCGAATGCTCACAATCCTCAGCAGGGCCGAGGCAAACACAATGAACGCCGTGGACACGCCGTTCTGGATGGCATAGAAGCCAATCAGGATATACGAGGTGGCGGTGATCTCGCCGCTCACATAGGCGAACTTAAGGATCATTATGTAGGCCTGGCAGATGGCAATGCCAATGAGGAACTTCACCGAGAACCCTGGATTGTTGCTCAGCGTCTGGCCAAACTGCCTGACCACCTCGTCGTCCAGCTGCAGGATGTCGTTCAGTATCACCAGAAAGGACTTGGCATTCCGCGCGCAAATAAACACCGTCAGCGTGTACGTCAAAATGCACAGGAGCAGCTCAATCCACTGGTTCACATTGTCCGTCTCGCGGTAGGAGTAGAAAAGCTGCGCCGAGCTCGGCGTGAACAGGCTGTAGATGTTGAAAATGGTGAGTCCATGGACGACTCCGCGGACGAAGAAGGAGTAGAACTCGTTGTGCTTGCTGGGCGGGCCCACTTCGAACTGGGAGATCTGCTCGTAGATGGGCAGCAGGCCGGTGACCTTGAGGACCGTGAGAATGGCGGTGATGCCGGCGAAGACGGCGCCCTCGTCCGTGGAGGCCTTGGGCGGCACTCGGGCGAAGGCATCGTTGGCCAGCAGGAGGGGCGGCGGAATGCGGCGTGGTCTCTTCGGCGGCATGTCAATCACCCAAGTGCCCGGACACATGGCTAAACGAGCACTGATAGGAGCCCAGGGCACTTGCGGTCGGTCATGGACGGCTGGAAATGCACTCCGCTGACCGACGGCCGGGCCGATTATCTTTGCGTCAATATCCCTTTGGCATTTGTCATTAGGATAATTGAATTCTCCTTGTTATGCGGCGAGGGGAGATCGAGAAAATCTGTCCAACTACTCTATACAGTTCTCAAGTAAATCTGTCCATCTGTCTACACAACTCCCGATCAAATCTGCCCAAATACTCCACAGACTTCTCAAGCAAATCTGCCCATCTACTCAATACATTTTGCGAGAAAATCTGTCCATCTATTCCACACAGCTCCCCAATAAATCTGCCCAGCTACTTCACACAACTCCCGAGAAAATCTGCCCATCTACTCTACAGTTCTCGAGCAAATCTGCCCATCTACTCACCTCGGAAGCCAGACAGTCGCAGGAGCTGCAGACCATCGCCATCGTCACAGTCTCGGCCACCACCCAGGCACAGGACAGTCCAATGGTGTCGAACTCGCTCCTCAGCTGCTCGGGCTTGGTGAGCGTGGAGAAGGCCAGGTAACTCTGGTTGGTCACCGTGTAGAAGGCGAATCCCATGTAGGACAGCAGGGACACTCCGGCCACCGAGTTCATGTTCTCTGTGATATAGCGAAACTTGCAGAAGATCTCAATCAGGTTGCTCAATTCCCTCCAGTTCTCCTTGTCCTGACCGTTGGCCTCCTCGCTGGCGAACCTCCCCAGTCGTTGGTTGAGGAACTCGATTCTCTGGGCCAGATTTTTCAGGATCGTTCTCAAGTACACGGCAAACATGAAGGAGTAGAACATCTGCAGGCTGTAGACGAACAGCAGGACCTTCTGGCTCCAGTAGGCCATCTCGCTGAGGCAGTGGATGTAATAGAAGGCAGTGCCCACCACCGAGGACGACACGAGGGCCAAAACGATGCCCAAGAGCCGGCAACTGTAGTGGCCATCGAAGCCATTCACCTCCAGGTACTCGTCGATGCAGCCGATGTCCCGGAGCGTGCGGAAATGCTTGGAGGCATTGTGGACACTCGAAAGGACAATCAAAGTGTAGCTGCCAATGCAGAAGAGCGTCTCGATGGTGCGGTTGATGTCCTCGGCATCGCTCTGGCTGTGGGAGAGCAGCTTGTACTCCCTCGAGGCGAACAGGACATCGTGGCAAAAGTAAGCCGAACTGGCGGTCAAAAGCACAGCAACCAGGCGGCTGTAAATCTTGCCCAGCAAAGGCAACTGCAGCTCCTCGGGGGAGTCTTGCTGGCGATTAAAAAACGGCAACAGGACACAGATTTGCGAGGGCAAAGCCACGCCGCTGAGGTCTTCCAGGATCTTCATGGCTAAGCCACAACGTTGAGAGGATAACAAAAAGCAAGTAAGGCTGCGAAGCTTTCGGGACTTTCGAAAAGAATTGAGGGCATTAAGAGCCAACAGTGATCCTTCATATTTATGGCCGAGGCAATTACTTTCCAATTGGAGTTCATGTCCACTTCCCACCCCGGCCCACTCAGCCGTGATAGTCATCTCCATTAACCACTTCGACACGCGCCGGGCAAACACAAACAGCCACTCGCCACCACTCGCCACCATTTGCCGTGGAAAACATCATTATGAGGAACTTTAGCGCCCCATTTCCACCCCTAATGAGGGATTGAAGTTCTCAATCAACTGCCGAGCTCTGGCGGGGGTGGGGGGTGGGACTGCCTAGCTGTTGCTGACGCCGCTGTGACGTCACAAGGCCGTGGTCAACAGATACAGACAGAGAGCAACAACAGCGCGAAGTGCGCACGGCGGCAATCGCCGCTTATCAAATTCATCAGCGAGAAAATCAAAGCGTAGAATTTTGCACTCGCATTTGCTCACCAAAAAATGGTTTGCTTCAATTTAATTCTGGTAATTCTGGCATTTGTGGCCCCAACTTGGGGCCTTTTCACCAGCAGCGGCGATGTTGTCTACCATCCGCTGCCGCATTTCTGGACGGGCGTGGGCTTTTGCCCCGCAGGCCGCATTAATCACCAGGACATCAGCGACACCCTCGGCTCGGCCGCCGTCCAAATGAACCTGCGGCAAATCGGAGCCCTCCCGGCGGGCGCCGTGACCCACATACGCATCCACTGGCTGCTGGAACTGGTGGAGTTCAGGCAGTACGAGCAGTCGGGTGTGCCGATTTACGACTTCGAGAAGTTCGACAATTTCGTGGACTTCCTCGAGGAACTCGGCCTCTCCCCGGTGGTTGAGTTCATGGGCAATCCGGCGGATGTGTTCACCAAGAACCCCAACTTCAATTCCTTTCTCTGGGAGGACTTCGCCAAGCAAATCATCAAGCATTACATAGGTGAGTCCCCCCCCGCCTGATTCTAAGCTTCTGTGTGATTTCTGGGAGTTTCCGGCAGCTCGTCATGGGTCGGCCCGCCTGGCCAGCTGGCATTTCGAGACCTGGAACGAGCCGGACCTGCGCAGCTACAATCGCATTCACTTCGACCCGGACTCCTACCTGGAGTACGTGCAAGCCATCCGCCGGGGGCTCAGCAAGGGCGGAGGCCTGCGGCGGCGCAGGAACCAACGCTACCGGGCCCTGCGTGGACCCGCCGGGCTGTTCCGGGCCCAGGAGAAGCATCCGCTCTGCTGGAAGCTCTTGGAAGTCTGCCATCAAAGTTTGCTCGAATGCCCCATTGACATTCTGACCTTCCACCGAAAGGGCGAGGGAACCGCCAGCCAAATCGTCAACGGAACCATCGAGCTGCTTAGCCAGGTCTACAGGGATTACCCCAACCTCCAGCAGCTGCCAGTGGCCAATGAGTGAGTCAAACAGTCAAAGAAAACCAAATTTCTAATGCTGTTTCCCCCAGTGAGGCCGACCCGGAGGCCAGTTGGTCTACTCCCCGGGACTACCAGGCGGATGTGCGTTACGCGGTCACCTTGATGTCCACGGTCATGCAGTACTGGAATGCCAGGACCGCCGGAGGGGTGCTCCAGCAGCTGGAGTCCATCAGCCATGACAACGCCTTCCTCAGCTATCACCCATTCGAGTTCACCCAGCGCACGCTGCTGGCCCATTTCCAGATGAACGAGACGCGCCCGCCGCACTCGCAGTTCGTCCAGAAGCCCGTCTACGCCGCCCTGGGCATGCTGGCCAAGCTGGGCAACCGAGCCGCCAGCCTGGAGTCCGTCAACATGGACCAGAAGCACAGCGTCCAGGTGCTGAGGACGATTTCGGGCCTCGGCCCCGCCTCCTATATGGCCACGATTTTCCTGAGCCCCGAGCAGGCCGGGCCCAAGCTGACCGCCTACCACCACAAATACACGCTGAACATGTCCATAGCCAACGAGTCGGCCTTCATCACGGAGCTGCTGGTGCCCCGCACCACGGATCCCTACTACGTGTGGCAGCAGAACGGCAGCCCCGCCTACCCCAACGCCACCCTGCGCCTGGCCATGCGGCGGGCCCAGACCCCCCGCCTCTACGAGACCGGGGCCATTTGGCAGTACAACAGCGAGTTGGTGCTCAACTCGGCCACCATTCCCCTGCCCTGGGCCATGTTGCTGAGGGTCTGCTCGGCCGCCTGGCCCAAGCTGAAGCGCCCCAGGCAGCTGGAGATTGTGGCCGTCACCGCTGGCGAGGTCTTCCTCAGCTGGCGCGAGCAGAACAAATCCACGCAGTGCCTCAAGACCTACGAGGTGTGGTTCCGCGAGCGGGTCAACGGCGATTGGCTGCACATTTCCAAGGGCTGGCATCTGCCCTACCCATCCTTCCAGTATGCTCCTGGCCAGGGCCACACTGTCAACGGTGAGTCAAGCAATACGAAAGTTTATTTTCAATGAAGGAAAATATCTCATTTCTCATTTAAATTCCTGCCATTTTTGCAGGCTTTTATAAAGTGCGCGGCTTGGACGTTTTCAATGAGACGAGTCCTTTCTCGCAGATCGTGGAGTATGTGGAGTTATAAGCGGTTTATAGGCCCCTGGACATATCGTTAGCCGCCGTGAAATTGGAATGACTGAGGGAAATTTTTACAGGGCTTCTTACAACATGAAATTTGCATGGGCCTGCGCAGGGCCAACAAAGTGTAATTGCCATAAAAACAAATAAACTTAATTGAATTGGACTGGACGACGGGCTTTCAACCCTGGGCATCCAGGACCAGCCACTTCTCGTTGATGTGCTCCATTTGCTTGGTGAGTATCGGATTCCTCACTCTCACTTTCACCTCCAGTTTGCCGCCCACCTGCTTCCTTCCGTCCATCAACTAAAAAATGAGAAGAGAACAAAATTTAATGGGGTAAACAGACAAAGAATAAGATTAGATAATCGGATATTTCGTTATAGAAACCGTAAGGAATTTCTAAGTATTTTAACTCTCGATGGATAAGAGAAGATAATCGGATATTTGGTTATAGAAACCGTAAGGAATTTCTATGTTTTTCAACTCTGAGTTGATCAGAGAAGATAATCAGCAATTTAAATTTGAAAACCGTAAGGAATTTCTAAGTATTTTAACTCTCGAAGGATAAGAGAAGATAATCAGCAATTTAAATTTGAAAACCGTAAGGAATTTCTATGTTTTTCAACTCTAAATTGATCAGAGAAGATAATCAGCAATTTAAATTTAAAAACCGTAAGGAATTTCTATGTTTTTCAGCTCTGAATTGATCAGAGAAGATTAACAGATTTTCCGATATGAAAGCCGTGAGGAATTTCTTTTGTTTCGATTTCGAAAATATATAATCTTCATAGGAAATTGGGGAACCCTGAGCTTCATACTCACATCGTAGGTGTCGTGAATTTCGCATTTGGTCTCCAGCGGTTGCAGCTTGATGTTGACGGTGCCGATGAGGATGTCGGAGCGGAGGAATCCTCTGAAACAACACAGGGGCAGTTTACGACTTAGGCCACAACAATCTAAGCTGCAGCTATTTGTGTTTAGTTGGCGATTGATTTATTGATTGCGTGGTTGAGGTTTCGAATTAGCGCATTTATAATGTTTCGAGGGAGCAAATCGAATTTGCGGCAGAGATAAAAACATTTGAATTAAAACACTTTCAGTACGAAATGAGTGAGGGTCTCAAAAAAAGCGAAATGTTAAATGAAAGACAAACCAATAGACGATTACTAGGGAATGCAAAACTTTAGCTACTTGCACAGGAATGCCAATTATCCTTGCTACTCTACAAATCGGGAGCAGTCGTCTGAGGCAAATTAGTATGGTAAATTTGATTAGGCGGAAATGTAAGCGCTTTGCATTAGTTTCAAATCAAATAATTAGTGTGCCAACGAATACAAATTAAGGGAACTGGCCACTCCTTACCCCCTGGAGTAGATCTCCAACTTGACGCCGTGGCGCTTGAAGATGCGCTGGAACTGCCGGTTGCTCCGCTGGATGTCCACCTTGAAGCGCTCGTTGTAGTCTGGACTGTCCGTGTCCCGTATCACATTTGTCTTGGCCTTGAAGCTTTCATCCTGGGAAAACAAACTCCTTTGAAAAATGCACAAAAAATCGCAGACCAACTTTCTTACATTCAGCAAGGGAAACTCAACCTTGACGTAGGTGTCGACCTCCTTGGGATTGGCCACGTGGTAGTTGATGCCCCGGACGACCATGATTTCCAGTTCGTTGTCGGTCAGATCCGTGTTGCAGTGGACAATGTTGAAGCTCTTCTTCTCGTAGTGGAACTTGGGCAGGGTCTGGTTCTTGCGCTTGCTGAAGCGCACCAAGTCCAAGTCCTTCTGGACGGTGAGGGCGAGATTCTCGAAGCGATTCATGCCCGCCACATCGCCCATGGCCTTGTGGTGGTCGCGGGTGTTCTTGCACATCATCAGCTGCTTGGCCAGCTGCTCCTCGATGCGTACGCCGATCTCGCAGATGTCGTCATTCGGATCGCATTCGTCCGCCGACACAATGGCGAAGGAGGCCTCCAGGTTGTCCCGCTGCGACGGCGGCACCGGTAGCGTGCTCAGATCCACGGGCAGGCCACTGCTGGCTGCGTTGAGCAGGGAATCGAAGCCCTTGAAGATTTTCAGATACTCCTTAGCCTGGTCGAGTTCCCCGGCCTTTTTGGCCTCAATGGCGGCCAGTTTGAATTCCCTTTGGCGCTCCATCAGCAGCTTCATTTGCTGCTCGGCCAGATTGTTCTTCTGCTGGTTGCCCGAGGTGCGTGTGGTCAGCTCCTGGGCAGGCCGGGGCGGCGTGGGCGGTTTCCTTACGGCTGGCGTAGGCGTTCCCGACGACGGCGTACTCGATCCGGCCGAGGTGCTGACTGTGTCGGACGCAGCCGAAGGTGATGTGGGCGATGTGGGCAGAGTGGTGGGCGCTGATGCCGCGTTGCCTGTGGGTAGCGGTCCAAATCCTGGGGGAACCGGCAGCTCGTCATAAGGCACTGGGCGTCCCGCCTTGTGCAGCTTGATTGCATCTTCGTACTGCTTGACTATGCGGCCGAAGCGCCGGGCTTTGCTGGTGTTGTTCTCGGCCTTGGCCGCCTCCTCGACGGACTTGTATTTGTCGAGGCGCTGCTGCAGGGCCTCCAGCACAGTGGTGGCTTCTGCTGGGGCCTCGGCTTGGGGGGCCGGAGTGGGCTCAGGGGGCGGGGCAGCTGGAGATTCTTCGGCCGGGGCGGCCGCTCCTTCTTGCATTTTGGCCAGGAAGGCCAGAAACTCTGCTGGGGGCGGCGGCATGTCACTGAGATCCACTTCCTGGCCGTCCTCACACATCTTGACCACCACGTCGAACTGTTTCACCACCTTGAGGAACTGCAGGGCGGTGGCCGTGTCCCCGTTGCGCTTGGCCTGCAGGGCAGCCGTTTTGTATTCAGTCTGGCGGTTTCTCATTTGGGCAATCAATGGATTGGTTGGCGTCACGGGCGGGGTCGTGGGTGATGGTGTGGCGGGTG
Organism: Lissocephala sabroskyi; assembly: GCA_037075105.1. Taxonomy (NCBI): domain Eukaryota; kingdom Metazoa; phylum Arthropoda; class Insecta; order Diptera; family Drosophilidae; genus Lissocephala; species Lissocephala sabroskyi. Next base: position 45,982 of record JBAMCP010000133.1, on the reverse strand, counting down.
TGGGCGGCGCAGGCGCTGCTCTGGTGGGTTGTGGTTTTGGTGGCTCCTCCGCGGCCACTGGCGGGGCAGGCTCGCCTCCTGCTGGCTTAACACTCACTTCGGGGGGAATATCATCAACGTTGATACTCTTGCCTGCCGCGGCTTGTTTTCGCAGATCCTGGAGGGTTTTCAATCCTCGGGCGAACCTCCTGGCTTTGGCTAGATCACTCGCTGCCTTCGCATTGGCCTCGGCCTGCTTGTACATTTCAATTCGTTGCATTATGATGCCCATGGTGTCCACAGTGGTTGTGGGCAGAAAGGTCTGCACGGGCTCAGCAGCTGGCGGCGCTGCCACATTCTCTGGAGGCTCGTCCTCCTCACCGGTTATGCCCTGCAGCTCGCCTAGCAAATCACTGTCGTTTTCCAGCCCCTCGTCATCATCATCGTCGCTGACGTCACGTAGACTGTCGGCTATCATTTTGTCTAGCTCGTTGTTGGGCATCAGTTTTGGCTTCGGCTTGGCCTTTGGCTTGGGTGCACCGCTGCCACCGGCTATGGCCGCCAGCTCGGCCTCTAGGTCACTGTCGCCACCGTCGTCGTCGCCATAGCCACCAGAAATGTCGAAGTCATCGGGTATTTCCGTCAGACCAAACTGAATGGGAGCAGGGGCACATAAAGGGAAATGACTCATATGAGCAAATAGACGAAAGGAAACAAAAACAAAAGCATTGGACTGAGGATTACCTGTGATAGATCGTGTTGCCGGCGCTTGGCAGGCTCGGGCTTCTTGCGAGCAAACATTGTGGACCTACTGAGACAATATTGGGCTTTTAGTTACACGAGATAAATAAAAACAGTTGAATTTTTAAGAGTGCCAAAATATGCGTCTTCAGCTGCAGCGTATCGATAACGCAATATATCGATATGCAGCGCTGGATGTGAAAATTGATGAGCGATTTAAAAAAAGCGGGTAATTTCGATGCTTAAAAATTATTACAGATTTCATTCAATGTTTCCAGTTATTGTATTTGTGTATTTATTGCATTTATCTTAATAACGCATCGAAATGAGTTGTTCAGCGGGAGGATTTCAAAAGTTGATTATTTTTCTTCACAAAAATCATCCCTGATTAACATATTTAGTCATACATGAGTGAGTGAGATATTTGCTTAGAGTCGACTGTTAATGAAGAGGCCACCACTTCGTGTATTCATATGATTAATTTAATTACTCACATTGATACTGCGCAAATATTTTATGAATGCTCTGTGAAGCTCACTTGCAGAAAATATGGTCCTTTGTTTCTATTCAAAGTTTTGCAAAAATAATCAGAGAGATGACAACCCTGGTCTCGAGTCACCGAGCCAGCTAACAAAAAATTAAAAACAATTTTTTCTTGCGTGTTTGTACAGGTGTGGACCGCAATGTGTGCATAAATAATTGCTGGCTGTGAGTGACTGCGGTGCATAAAGATCGCTTCGTGTTTGCCAACTGCAAAAAGTGCGCAATCGCCGTTTCAAATTTTTCCAATTGGCAATTTCTGCCATCGCTCCCCCGTGCAGCTCCTGGCAAGCAGCGATAAAACGAACGTGGGCGCAAACGGAGGTGCTGCGGAGGTGGCAATTGTGCGGCAAAAACAATTCCCCACGCACTACACAAATAAACAAATAGATCCACCACCCCAGACCCCACTCTCGGGTGTGGCAATCTCAGCCCCAAACTTCAACTGCGCCAGCTACGCCAGCAACAAGTAGTGTGTGGGTCAAGGGGGCGGCGGCATGGAGGAAGTCACGCTCACCGAATCCGAAACCCGACTCTACAGCGAGCTCTTCCTTTGCTGCGATGTCGAGAAAACGGGCAAGGTGCCCATGCTCAAAGCCATGGAGCTCTTCCGCTCGGCCGACATAGCAAACGAGGCGGTCATTGAGGTAGGTCAACTTAGCCAAGTCTGTGGATTTGAAGCCAAAAACTTGCATTTCTTTCAGATAACTTCCTTGGCCGGCATACCCTCGACTGCCCTGCACATTTCCCGGGCCCAGTTTTACTCGTGCTTGAAGCTGATAGCCGCCCACCAGGCAGCCATGCCGTTGCGCCAGGAACTGATTGCGGCCACGGTCCAGCTGCCCCTGCCGCACTTCAGTTGGAAGGACGCCGTCCCGGCCACAGCCTGTGAGAACGGCCTAGGCGCCCTGCCTCCGCCGCCGCCCACAGACCGTCGCAACTCCCTGCGCCGCAACTCCCAGCAGCAGCAGGAGCAGCAGCAGCACCCGCAGCTCCAGGACACTTCGGACGTGCCCAGCACAGACTCCGAGGTGGAACAGAACGAGTCCAGCTGCGGCGGCGAGTTCGACGAGCCCACGGGCGTGGCCAGCGGCAGCGCTGGCAATGCCACCGGCACCAGCAGCCGGGAAACAGTGCGTATCTTATCACCAGATCTTGTGACCAAGCAAATATTGACGAACATTTTCCGCAGAGACAACGCAACGCCACCGGAGCAGCCTCGCCGGAGGCCTGGAGCACCAACAGCGACAGCCCCACGCCCACCAACAGCGTGGCCGAACGGCCCTGGGCCCAGGACGCCCTGTGGCAGGGCCTGCTGGGCGACGAGCACCGCCAGCTGCTGGGCACCGAGGAGGAGTCCTCCGACCGCCACAGCAGCGACGACGACGACAATGAAAGCGAACTGGTCACCCTCTACCAGATCACCCCCGAGCAGCGCGAGTATTACTACAAGCAGTTCAAGGCGGTGCAGCGCGATCCGCACGGCCTGCTGTCCGGCCAGGCAGCAAGGTGAGTCGGTCGAATATCCTTTTCGTTTGCTTCCTTCACTGGCTTTGTTTTCTAGGGTTTTCTTCGAGAAGAGCCGCATTCCCGTGGAGGAGCTGCGCCACATTTGGCAGCTCTGCGATGTGACCCGGGATGGGGCCTTGAGTTTGTCGGAATTCACAGCGGCCATGCACCTGGTGGTGCTCCGGCGGAACAACATTCCACTGCCCACCAGCCTGCCCAACTGCCTGCATCCAAATGTGCTGCAGGCAGCCCACCAGGCCCAGCAGCATATCCCCCAGGAGCCGCCCGAGGCTGATCTCTTGCACCTGAACGACGACGACGAGGACGACCACACGGACAACACCATCGTGGGCCCGAAGCCCCGACCCGCTGGCGAGAAGAGCATCATGAACATAAGCAGCATCTCGACCTCCTCCCAGGCCAGCAACAGCTCGCGCCGGGAGGCCGGCGGCACGCCACCTCTGCCGGCCAAGAATCGCAGTATTTCCAATTCCCCCACAATGGACAAAGGAGGAGCAGCCACGCCCACTCAACCGGCTCCAGCCTCCGGCAAAGACAATCTCTGGGCAGGCAGCGCCCCAGCGGTCCCAGCAGCTGCCGCCGCTGCGGGCGGCCCAAATACCAGCGCTGCAGCCGAAGCCTCCAGCCAGTGGACAAAGTTTAGTGAATCTCCCACAACCGGAAGTGCAGTGGCCGCCCCCGCGGTGCCCGCTGCCCCGGCGCCCGCTGTCTCTAGTCCCAGCCTAAAGCCGGCGCTCTTCAACATGAAGCGCACTGCCCAGGACGTGAACTCCAATCCGCAGATACTGCATCCCGTGCCGCTGCGGGTAACGCCCATCGGTAAGCTGCTGGCTTCCTTTTGCCCAAGTAATTCAAGCTAGAAATGTTTTCTTTGGTTAGGCGCAGCCTTGGCCTCCTCTGCCACGGACACGTCCAGCTCCCAGTCGACCACCGACACCGACAACGGCGTCGTCTTGCGCGAGAGCAGCCCCAAGCCGCTGGCCTCAGCCCAGCCAGCAATGCAGCAATCAATCTCATCCTCCCACCCCCGGGACTCGATCCAGAGCAGCGACCTGCGGGCCATCCAGCGGCCCCAGGCCAAGAAGCTGCCGGCCAAGAACATCGGCGCTTTGCCTCCGCCGCCCCAACGCGAGCCCAGCATCGGTTCCAGCGGCCAAATCGAACCAACTGCGGCCGAGCCCAGCCAGGCCTACGCTGCCAAGAAGGAGCCGCCGCCGCTGCCGCCGCCCAGGCCCCATCGCCATACCCGGAGCAGCAGCCTGGACCTCAACAAATTCAAAATGGGCACTGCCGGCGCCCAGCAGGCTGAGGTGAGTCAAGAACCCAAACCGCTTGCGCGTGGTGAACCGGAAAAGTTGATTGTCTGTGAATTTTGGAAGTTGTTGTCACTTTTAACTTTTGTCTCCACCCCGAAATTCCCAACTCACTTAACACACATCAAGATTACCGCCCAGGCCAGCCTCGATATGCAAACCTCGACGGGCTTTGCCGATTTCACGCACTTCACCGACGACAGCGATGCTTGTGCTGTAAGTGAACAAAATCCCTGCCTGCCTGCAATTCGAATTGGCCAATTAAAGCAGAAAATTGTCCCGCCCCCGCCCCCATTTCGTGTCGTGCCCAGTGATGGATTTTTCTTGGTCTTTTAGTGGAATTAACAAAAGCTCATTTGGTTTTCCAGTTGGACAGCGGAGAGCAGCATTCCCTGCCGCCAGCTGCCCCGCCCCCACAGCCGGCCGTAGTGCCGCCCACGCGAATCTCCCTACAGCACCAGCAGCGCGTGTCGGCCTTCGAGGTCTACCGCAAGCCCAACACCCCCAGGAACTCCCAGTCGCCGCCGCAGCCGCCGCCCAACCAGCCGCCTCCGCCGGCCCCTTTTGGTTCGGTGGCGGCCGCCGCCATGGCCGGCCAGCTGCCCAGCGCCGAGCAGTTCGAGAAGCGGGTCAACGCCATCACCGACTCGCTGCGCCATGTGTCCTTCAGGCAGAACCAGACCACCACCACGGAGCTGCTGCATCGCCTGCGGGAGCAGAACAACTCGCTGCTCCATCTCTGCAATGATCTCAGCGACGAGCTGCTCAGCGTCCAGACGCGCAAGGAGGAGATGCGCCTGAAGCTCGAGAGCGTCCTGGCCAGCGGCGGCACTCAGCCGGAGGGCGGTCAGCCGCCGGCTGCACGCACGGTGTCCTCGATTTCGGCCCCGGTGACGGCCAACGTCACGGGCGGCTCGTCTGGTTCCGGCGGCCACACCAACGTCTAGGCGGGTCTACATTTGCCTTTGTTTGTGTTTTCTGTTTCGTTGCTTGCACAAGTTTTGCACAGGGCACTGAATTCGTTGGAGATCTTTTGACCAAGGAAACGGCTGGCGAGCTGGAATTATTCCTATTATCGTTTTTTTTTGCTTATTTATGTACTTTTAGGCTAGTGAAATCAAAAGGGAAAACACAATCGAAGAAACAAATCCAACAATAACAATAATGCCGCCTCTATATAGACATATATAATACGCAGATCTATTTATGTACATGCCAGCGCCCGGCGAGGGCCTTGGGGTATTAGAGAGAGAATCCTGGAACTATTGCACTTATGATTTATTGCCAAAACTTTACATTTACTATATGCCCGATTTTGTAGACCTTTTCTAAATGCTTATTCATTCCGGCAAGGAACAGATTGAAAGTCAAACTCAATGTAAGCCTGGCTTAATTTATATACGAAAAACCCAACCACATCTAATTTCCTTTAAAGCTTAGCTTCTAAAGTTTTTGAACCTCGTTCTTTATGTTCTTATTTGTCATTTGTACACACACACACACACGCGTATGTATGTTAACTTCGAATTTATCAACGGTATACAACTATATCCTTAGTATGCTGATCTTGAATGCTTTATGTTGTGCGTCAATATTGTGTAAAGAGAGAGAAGAGAGAACTTTGCTTTAAGAATAACTTTGCGCGAATTATAATACGATGATTATTTTGTCAGCTCCTCCTCAACTTGTTAACCATTTTTCCAAACGGAGTTCCTGCAGAAGCCGCCGCGGTAAGGACTTCTGTGGAGGACTCCGTCTACTGAATCAAATACAGTTTATATTGAAAGATTGAGTGATATTGAACACTATTTAAAAATATTGTTGCGTTGCAGCGTAATGAGCGTATTGTTTTGAATGATATATAGAAATGAATATACCTACAAATAAAGAATAAATGTATTAAAACTTCCTTTTCTTTTCTTTAACCTACAAAGGCCAACAATTTTGAATTCATAACAAAGCGCGCCAAAGCCAGAGTTGCCACCTACACAAATTTTAAATAAATTAAAATGTGCGCCAAATTAGAAACTCCACAGAAGTGGTGGCGTAAATTAATATCAGTTTTAAATTCTAATTGATTTGCTTAAACAAATATTTATCATACACTTCAGCTCACAAATTTATATAAAAATATTTTTATGGAATTGCTAATACATCATAAATGGCCAGGGCTGCCCACTTTACTAGCCGAAACTTATAATAGAGATTTCGGTCAGTCTTTTACAAGAATAACCACAAACAAACGCTTAGAAAGGTAGCATTTCAGTTAAAAAGCATTTTCGTAGCGTAAAAACTCCCTTAAGACGCATTGTTAAAATGATATATAAACAAGTTGGCAGTTCGGCGACATTTTTTTTAGTCCAACAACTGTGGTCGCAGAAATTGGCCGATCGGCGATTATAAAAAACTTTTGTAGACGAAATTGCCGCAGGTTAGTGTGCATATGGCCGAAAAAACATATTAAATTTATCTAAATGTGCGTTTCATTCATTTTGGCTTCCAAACCGGCGCGCAGTTAGCGAATGTGTCAATGTTAATCGCGCTTTATGCGCTTGCAAATTTGCCAATTTTTCGTAAAAGGTGTGGCAAAGCAACAAAGCAAACCATCGGCGGCCCTGAATTAACGGCAAATACCAGCACCACCACACAACCGAAGTCGCCTCCTCCTCAATTAGTAACACTTACGATATCATCTACAGCCCCGACCCAAACCAGAACCACAAAACGCCAGTTCAAAATGAGTAGCAGCGCCGTCGATTCAGGCCCGGCCAATGCGGCTGCAGCCACCGCCGCCGCAGCCGCTGCCGCTGCCTCTGCCGCTTCCGTCGTCGCGGCCGCTGCCGCCGCAGCCAATGGCAACAAACTGGACGATGCCAGCGATGTCGAAATTGTGTAAGTACAAATCTCTTTGTCCAGCCGGCAAATATCTGACCCCCCCTTGCAATTACAGCGCCTTCAAGCCCCACGACAAGCAGTGCTGCCGCAGCATCAAAACGAATCACACCAAAGTCTACACAAGCGGCAACACCCAAGGCCGCGGCTCCTCCAAGGTCAAGCTAAAGAATGTCGTCGACTACAAGTGGGAGATGAAGTACTACTACCCAGGACATTTGGTGGCCGTCCACAGGGATGGCAAGCATTTAGCATACGCCATAAATGGTGAGTTTGTGACATAACCGGTTCCTGCCAACCGCCCCCGCCCCGCGCATGTGAACTGCTTTCTCACCCGTTTTCTCGGCGCAGTGAACAACAAAGCCACCGGCATGGAGGGCATGGTGCGTGTTTGCAACACCAGCGCCGGCCTGAGGGCCCTGATCAAGGGCATGAGCGGTGAGGTGCTCGATCTGCAGTTCGCCCACACCGAGCGGGAACGGATTCTGGCGGTGATCGATGTGAATTCGTTGTTTGTCCACAAAATCGATTTAATCGACGGCAATTTGGTGTGCAATTTAATACTGAAAGTTGAGGATCCCATTCTGAATTATGTCCCCTACGACATGGTCTCCTGGTGCCCCTCAGTGGCCAGCGAGGCCGGCTCGTCCGCTCCCCGCGAGGAGGAGGACGACAATCAGTTGTTGATTTGGTCGCGCAACTCGCAGTTTCAATGTTTCCATGTCAAAATGATTGTCTCCGAGCACGGGGTGAGTTCAAAGCCAACAAGAAAGTCTTGCGAATCCTGACTCACACGATGTTCTCTTGCAGCGCGGCAAGATCCAACCGGCAGCCCTGGACACGGGCTATCTGAAGATCGAGGAGGATTCGCTCATCACCTGCGTGGCCCTCTCGCCCGACGGCACCACCGTGGCGGCTGCCTGCGTGGACGGCCTCGTCCGCTTCTATCAAATTTACCTTTACGATGTGCGCAACCATCGCTGCCTGCACGAGTGGAAGCCGCACAACGGCAAGATTGTCAATTCCCTGTTCTTCCTCGACAACATCAACAAGCCAGTCGAGGAGTAAGTCTCGCCTTTCGTCCTTTGAAAGCTTTACTCTTCAACTTTTAACTCTCCCAGCAGAGCCTTCTGGCAGTACGTGATCACCACCAGCGACTTCAACACGGAAATCAAGCTCTGGAACTGCTCCTTGTGGGAGTGCCTCCAGACCATCAACATTGTGTCGCCGGTGGAGTCTCCCTTCATTGCCGGCATCGACCGCAGCGCCAGCTACCTGGTCCTGTCCAGCGTGGACTCCCTGGCCGTGTATGTGATGCAGATCACCAACAACTCCAGCGAACCGGAGAGCGAGAGCGACTCCGACAACGGCAGCACCGCCAGCGAGGCCCCGGTCCGCATCCAGAACATAGCCGAGTTCAAGCTCAGCTCGGGCATTCTGTCCTTCTCGATTGTGGACGCCAGCATGCGCCGGCTCAAGAGCTCCAACGACAGCTACTACCCCTTCGAGGAGTCCATCGACTACGACGACGAGGCCACCGCCACCTACGCCCTGGTGGTCCACCTCTTCGTGGTGCAAAGCAAGAGCCTCCAGGAGTGCCAGATTATCTACCAGCCCTGCGTGGCCGACAAGCCCTGCCGCAGTCTCAACAACACCAACAACAGCATCAAGTCCATCAAGCTGGCCGACGAGGCCGAGGACGCCTTGCTCCTGCAGGCCAGCGAGATCAAATCGGAGCCCATCAGCTCGCCCACCAGCAGCAGCACCGGCGGCAGCACAAATGTCCCGCTCGATGGGTTCTCCTCCACCACCACCTCCTCGGCCGGGGTGGCCGTGGTTGTGGCGGCCGCCGCAGCCCCGGCCGCCGCTGTGCTCCCCGAACCGCCGAGTAAATCGCGCTCGGTGTCTCCGCAGTACGCCAGCGCGTATCCGCAGGTGAATCTCATGACGCCCGATGCATTTAGCGCCAGCGGCAGCGGCTCGGCTGTGGCCGTGGCCGCGGTCAGCACCACCAGCACCACAGTGGGCGCAGCCGCCAGCGGCAGTGAAGCCTCGGCCAGCGTGGCCAACGAAAGCGTCAATTCCCAGGTGCTGAACACCCTGCGCATGCTGGCCACAGTCACCGGGCAAAACCTGCTCAGCTCGCCGTTGGTCGAGGAGCAGCGCGAGCAGCAGAAGCTCAAGGACAAGCTGGATGCCCGCAAGAAGTTCGTGGCCATTGACCGCAACCCCGAGCGCAACACGGCCGAGAACCTGGCCAGCGGCGGCTCCAGCCCCAGCCGCGAGGTCCAGGAGATCCTGGCCACTCAAGAAGACGCCGATGCCTACGAGGCCGAGCTGGAGACCCTGGACGACGAGGAGGCCGCCTCCGCGCTGCTGCTCGAGGCCTCCACGGTGGTCGACAACTGGCTGCCCGAGGCCGCCCCCAAGCTGATGAAGAAGTCGGCCGAGCTGCAGAACGCAGCCAACATTATGTCCCAGGCCGTGCATGCCTCGGGCAATGGCAACGTGCCGCCGAGTCTGGGCTGCGGCAGTGCAGCGGCCAGCAGCAGCAGCAACAACACCAGCGCCACCAACAACATCACCGCGGTGACCCTCAACACGAGCTCGGTGAGCCTGCCCAACGAGCCGTCCAACGCGGAGCTCAACGCCAAGATTGACCAGCTCATGGGTGAGTGGAACAGTCGAAGCCGCCGATCTTTACTAAGTTTCTTGCTCCGCAGATCTGGTGAAGGCCCAGTCGCTGCAGTTGAACAAGCTGGAAACGGAGTTGGTGGGCTTGCAGAAGGCCAACAGCAACCACAACAACAACGCGGCCCTGCAGCCAAAGACTGTCAACGAGCTGGCCTACAACATTGAGTTGAAGCTGTCGAAACTCCTGGAGCAGTATTTGAAACGCTACGAGCTCGAGCACAACAAGAAGCTGGCCGAGTTCCTTCAGGCGAGGTAGGCAGTCAGCCGAAATGGCCGACAAATTAATCCGGATTTATTTTTCCCAGGGACGCCCAAAACCGGGAGCTGCGCGACGGCATTCTCCATGTTTTGAATCAGTATGTGAGGAACCACTTCACGGACATTATTGGCAGCGTGCTGAACATGGAGCTGCAGCGGCAGATTGTGCCGCGCGTCAACGCCAAAATGGACCAGCTGCAGGCCCAAATGCAGGTGGAAATTGGCCAGAAGTTGAGCTTCTTCGACAAAACCGTCAAGGAGAACATTGGCCAGGTCTGCAAGAGCAAAGTAAGGCCTCCGCTTAATACCCTGGGATAAATTTAAACCGATTTGTGGTTGTTTTCAGCAATTTTTGGATGCCTTCGGCAAGTCGGTGCTGATTGGGGTCCAGGCCAGCCTGCAAACCGCTTTCATCGAGTCCATGAGCAGCACTCTGATCCCAGCCTACGAGAAGTCCTCGCAAAATATGTTCAAGCAGCTCCACGACGCCTTCTCCGTCGGCATCAAGGACTGTAAGTTCCTGCCCTCCGCCTGCTCTTACCCAAACAATTGACTTTTCTTTCCCCCCCGCAGTCATGGTGCAATTCAATGCTTATCTGCAGCACATGCCGCAGCATTCGGCGGACAACTCGGAGGAGCTGCAGAACTCGCTGAGCCTCTTTCGCCAGCACATTGAGGACACTTTAATCAAGCACCGCTCGGCGGTGATCGACTCCATGCTGGAGACCCAGCGCAAGGTCAAGAGCGTGGAGATCTTGCTGGCTCGCCAAGTGCAAGAGACCATCCGGGCCGAGGTAAGCTTAGGGCAAGGCTAAGTGGCTCATTAATTCAATTAAATTTCCTTTGACAGCTGCGGAAGTTCTACGAAACCCAGAACATGGCCATGCGAACCCAGGCGCCCACCCCGGCGCCCACCTACGATCTGCGCGACACGATCAAGCAGCTGCTTCATTCCGGGCAAATCAACAAGGCCTTCCACCAGGCACTGCTGGCCAACGACCTGAGCCTGGTGGAGTTCACGCTGCGGCACACCGACCACACCCAGGCCTTTGCCCCCGACGGCTGCCGGCTCGAGCAGAAGGTCCTTTTGTCGCTCATCCAACAAATCTCCGCCGACATGAGCAACCACAACGAGCTTAAACAGAGGTGAGTCCGAGTCCTGCCCGCCTCAAGTTCCCCATTAAAATTTTGTATGCCCTTCAGTTACCTCAACGAGGCCGTTTTGGCTATCAACATTTCGGATCCCATCACCCGGGAGCACGCCCCGAAAGTCCTCTCCGAACTGTATCGCAATTGCCAGCTGTTCATCACCAACTACCCGAAGAGCTCTCAGTGCAGCAATGTGCGGCTCCTGATGAAGGCCATCATGACGTATCGGGATCAGTTCAAATGATACATCAGCTCCGGGGGCGGACAGTCGTCGGCCGCCTACACCGACCACTCTGGCTGGTATGGCTGACTCTCCCACACACACACACACACATTGAATTCAGCTTTTGGCTGCGTGCGTTTGGAAGAAGTTTCCTTATCCTTTTTTGAGTTTCTGTTCTGTGCGCGTTTGTTCCTTTCGTTTTTGTATTTTTCAATATTTCCTTTCTTCAGTTTAGGAAAGAGAATTGTAAATTCTCCGCAATGCGTTCATTTTTGTAATTTCCTAATTTGTGTCTTTATTTTTGCTTTGTGTTTCGAATTTTTATTTCTGACGCTTCTCAAGAAACCACCAAGGTCAATTTTTATTTCTCATTTCAAGTAATTTTCAAATATATAAAAAACAGGACATAAAAGGATTGAAAATTCACAAAACAAATCTACCAGAACACGTAATTTATAAGATAATCAAGCTTAAAGTACGTAAGATGAAAATTAATTAAAAAAATCAACAACAATCGAGAGACCCAAAAAATCTACAAACCGGAGGCATCAAAGAAATCTTTTCAGCGGAAAAAAAGAGTATACAAAAACGGACTACGACTACTCTCTGATCTTCGGATCGATAATGGGAAACGGCAGAAGAGATTTTATCGGAGACCCAAAAAATCTACAAACCGAAGGCATCAAAGAAATCTTTTCAGTGGCAAAAAAGAGTATACAAAAACGGACTACGACTACACTTGCTGCTTATGGGATCCTCGGATCGATAATGTGAAACGGCAGAAGAGATTTTATCGGATCTTCAACTTTATAAGTTTAAAAAGAAATCCGAAAGGGGCTTAGGACTTTTTGGGATCTAAAACGGAGATATTTTAAAACATATAACAGTTCTTGAGTTATGGGAAACTCTTTATAACAAGTTTAAAATGATTTTGAAAATCAGAGTTGCATTTTGAGTATAAAAACATTTACCGGACGACAGGACAACAGTTTAAAATTGAGAATTGACTTTAAAAGTCTTCAACAAAGAACGGAAAAGAGTATAAAAAATCGTAGGAAGTCAAGGAAGCTTAGAGGATAAAAGCTTCTGGCAACAATTTCCGAGTTCTTAAGTCGGCTTAACTTTACGGGTGTCATTCACAAGAACCAAGGCATTTCTAAAGCACAAGAGAGAGTATACAAAAACGGACATCACACTTATATCCTAAACAGCGAGAGGACTCTGCTCCCCTCAATGGATCAAGGCCAGAATCTCCGAGGTGTGCCTTAGGCAATGGCAGCCGCAGCCCGTGGCGCAGACGTCGTGGTTCTGCAAAGACAAGAAAATCAGTCAAGAACCTCAAAGGACACTCGGGCCCGCCCACCTGAAACCACTGCATGAGATGCTTCATGTGGCCGCCGTGCCCGCAGGCCAGGCAAGCGTTGGCCGCCCCACGCACCGGCAGCGAGCACAGAATGCAATAAAGCACCGGCCGCTTGCAGGGATCGCACTTGGGCGTGCGCTTGGTCTTGCCGCAGCCCGAGCATTCGGTGACGAACTCCACGCCCTGGGCCGGCGGCACCGAGCTCAAAGTGTGCTTCAGAATCAAGGCTCGCTTGGAGAGCAGCTGCCAGCCGAACAGGATGTCGGCATAGGCGCGCTTGAACTGGTCGAAGAGCGGCATTTTGGTGCGCCGGATCAGCGAGCAGGCATAGGAGTCGGCCTCGAACAGCCGGACCTCCGTCCAGTCGAGGGAATCGGACCAGGAGTTGCTGCGCAGCTGCTTCAAATGCTGCCAGTTGCCACTGGCCGCCTTGGCCTGGGCGGCCGTCTTGAAGTCCACGGGCAGGACGGTGTGGTAGGGCGACAGCTGCGAGGACACTTGCTGGGGGAACTTAGTGGCCAGCCCCGAGGGGCACTTGTCGAAGAGGCAGGCCAGCAAGACGGCCGTCTGGACGTCTCCGGCGCTGGCATAGTGCATGATCAAGGACTCCAGCAGATACTTCTTGAACGGATCCTTGTAGAAGAGCAGCTCGTACTTGGATTCCGGCGGCACATGGGGCGTGGCTATCATTTCGGCCAGCAGCCAAATGGGCACCAAGTCGAAGCGGCCGTGGCTCTTGCACACCTCGCTGTTCTGCCGGCAGGTCTGGACTATGTCCGCCTTGTCCACGGAGAACTCCCGGGCCATGTCGCGGTTAATGTGCAGCAGCCGGCTGGCGTCGTAGATGTGCACCACGGGCGTGTGGGGGCTGCTGCCAGTGGCCTTCTGCATGGCCCGATGCTTGCCCGGCTTGCCGGCAATCATGCGCTCCTGCAGGTAGAAGGAGGCATTGGCGTCGCGCTGGGTGAACAGCACAGGCTGGTGGCCCATCACATTGCCGAGCAGGCCGCTGCCATTGATGGCTGACAAAGTGCGCGGGGTGATGGCCTGGTGGTGGCGCAGGGTCAGCCGCTTGGTGTTCAGGACCTGGGCGAAGGTGGTGAGCAGGCCGACGGCATTGAAATGGACCCCGGAGGTGCGGGGAAACGGGATGCAGGCATCGTGCAAAGCGCTGCTCAGGGCGCCCTCCAGTCGCGGCGACTGCAAGTGCAGCTGGCATTTGTCGGTGCCGCCGCTGGAGCCTGGCAAGGCCTTCTTCATGGCGGCCACCAAGGCTCGCAGGCATTGCTCGAGGCAGGTGCGGGACTTCTTCACCCGCTGCAGGGAATTGCTGCGCAAGACCTTCAACAGGCTGCTGGTCACCTCGCCGGACAGAGTGGTGCCCTGGCAGAGCTGGAAGTCCGGCGGCACATTGGGGCTCGGGTAGGAGGTGGGGAAGGTGGCCTGCAGTATGACAATGTGGCCGCCGGTGAAGATCTTGAAGCAGGCATACCGCTTGAAGGCATCCAAAACATCCACCTCCACGTGCGGCATGTTGGTGTTCAGCAGCGAGAACTCGTGGTGCAGCGAGCAGGTCGGCTGGTCGGTCAGCGAGCGGGCAATGTGGGGCTCATCGCGGCGCGGATAGCTGCTGAAGGGCGGCACTGTGGGCGACCTGGCCAGGCTGCAGACGGCCACGGGCAGGGTGTTGCCGCCTGGCTCGCCGGCTGCTATGGGCAGCGAGGCGGCCACCGAGCGCGGGAAGAGTCCGTGGTGCATGGGCGGGGCCTGGAGCGAGCCTGTGCGGGGTTGAAGCGACGACAAGTATTCCGGGGGAGTGGTGGCCCTCAGCTCGGGCACATCGTCATAGCGGGTGTCGTCGTCCTCGTCTGCCGGCTCGCAAAGCTTCAGCATGTTGTCGTCGATCTTCCAGACACGCAGCGTGCGGTCTCTCGACCAGGTCACCAGTTCCTGGGGTTATAAGGCATTAAGGAGTCGTTCGTTTTATGGGAGCTGCTGGGAACTTACAATTTCCGAGGTGTTCTCGCGGTTGGGCCGCCAGGCAAAGTCCAGAATCACATCGGTGTGGCCGACGAAAGAGCAAATTGGGTCGGTCTGCTTGCTGTTGCTCCAGAGCAGCAGGCTGTTCTCGCCGCGGCCCAAATGCGGCACCACAATGCTCACCAGGCCGTTGCCAATGGGCTGGAAAAACAAGCCAAATTGTTCATTGGAACTTCGGTTGGCGGATTAAACTTCTTACCGTGTAACGTGCCCGCCAGACTGGCGAGGATGTGGTGATGATTTTCTCTGCCCTCCGGGGATTGCAGACATCAAAGTATTTCACTGTGCTGTCCTGGCTGGCGGTGGCCAGGCAAGTCTCCCGCCCGTGGCTCCAGTTGATGCCGTGCACGCGGTTCAAGTGGGCAGTGATGTAGTGGGTGGGGCAGCTGCCCTTCCTGATGTCCCAAATGCGCAGATCGCCATCGTGGGCGGCCGCCAACAGATTCCCCGACACCCGATTGAAGCCCACCTGCGTGGCTCCAGCTAAGAAATCCGCAATTTACAGTCCAATTGGTCTTTGGGGGGCCGTTCAACTTACACATGCACACGGCGTTCAGGGAGAGCGTCGGCTTGCGTGGCTCCCTCAGGTCCCAGATATGGGAGAAGGTGTCGATGGAGCAGCTCACCAGCAGGTTGGGGTTCTTGCCATGCCAGTCAATGTCGGTGACGGTCCGCGTGTGGCCCCGCAGCGAATTCTCGTAGAACGGCTCGGCCGGGCCCCAGCGCACAATGTCGATGTGTTGGCTTGTCTGAAAATTCAGTTCTCATTAAAGGTCTGTCCGTCCAGCTGTTCTGGGGCTTTGCTTACGGCTATGGCGCAGTATTCTTTGCGGCTTGGGCAGATGGCAAACTCGGCCACGGATACTTCGTATTTGGAATGCCGTTCGTGGCGGCGGAAACTGGCACCACCAGAGCCGCTGCCATTGTCTTCCAGACGTTGGAGGGCCAGATTGCCGCGCCCGGCCAGCAGCACCCACTGGCCGGAGTAGTCCACCGACATGGCGGTGGCCTGGGAGTCGCGGTGCTCATAGCACTTGTTGCTTTGTCTGATTATGTAGGTTTGTTCGCGCTCGCTGCGGAGCGTCTCCGTTGGTGGCATTTTTTCCGAGCCCCAAACGCGAATTCCGCAGCTGATAAGGAAAACGATAACACAAACACAGTAATCGGCAGCCCGATTGCCGCAGCTCAACCGCAGCGCTGCCAGCCCGCCAGAAATGCGCGCGCTCGAATTTATCGAATTTAAATTTCACTGACAGTCGACCCTAAGAATTGGAGGGTTTAAAATTTAAAATAAAATAACTACAATTCCCTGCTTTATTGCAATGGAGGGCGGCAATAACAATACATTTCAATTTTGCTGTCTTGGGTGCAGAATGACTGCGTCTCGTAGCGGTTGATCCGCATTATGGGACCCCCCAGGCTCATTGCGTAGCCCTCATAGTGAATTGTGGCCTCAAACTGACCGCGGCCAGGCAAAGTTTCGATTCGGATTTTGACCCCGTAATTCACAACGTCGGCGTACCGCGTCCACACATAAGCATTCAGCACGCGGTTAAGAGTAAGCGGATGGCAATCGGAGTTACTCTCCACGATCTTATTTATGGCCTCCACCAGGAAGCGAGCTGCTCGTTGAGCCCCCGAATTCCTAATGGAAACCTCCCGCGGCAAATGGCAAGTACAGAAATGATCGGGAATGTTGGCCAAACCGCAATTCCTCATCTCTGGTATGGGCAGGAAGAGGCTAATGCCCCTTGGCAGATTCTCGCCCAAGCCCTTCAAGCTGAGCTCCTTGTCGGCCACAGTCTGGTTGCTCAGATTGGGAGCATACGCCAGATCGTTGAGTGTGACATGCAAATCGTAAGCGGAGATCAGCCGCCTGGCATTCTGCTTCAGGTTGCGAATGGCTATCGGATATCTTTCCTCCAGCCACCGCGGGTAGTTTATAAAAAGGACAGGCTGGTTTTCCTCCAGCATGCCCTGGTAGGTCTGCCGGAATTGGCCAAATTGCAGGCCGTGATCGGATATAAACAGCACAACGGTGTCCTCCAAAATGCCCTTCTTCTCCAGCTGCTTGAACATGTCGAGGAATTTGCCGTCCCATTGCTGGGCGTAGTTAAAATCGTCGTTGACTCCCTCGGTCCACCAGAAGAACGAAAACATCGGCAACTCCCGCAAGTGCGGGGTCATTTTGCCAATGTATTCCCACAGGACATCCGCGTAGGTGCTGTTGCCATTGCAGTGCTTCTTGTAATACGAATTCGAGCGCAGCGGATGATTGTACATCTCCACAATGGCCGTGTGAAGACTAAAGTCCGTGGGCTGATTCCCAAAGCCCCCTCTGCCCAGCCTAAACGGCCCCTTTGTGGAGTCAATGCCGAGGGCCGTGGCGTAGCCTTTAAGCTTGAAGTGCTTCCAAATCAAAGGACATTGGTCGTAGGTGTTCGTTTTGTCGCACAGCACGAACAGCTCCAGCTCGCTTAGTCCACTCAGCAGGGACACAATGTTGGGGAAGTTTGTGCCACTCACGCGATTGTAGCCGTAGAACTCCACGTGGCTGCGGTTGCGCAGAAAGGCCGCCGTGCGTGGCAGCGAGCGCAGGAAGTGCATGTGCGACATCGAATCGATGCCCAGGATCATAACCGACAACTGCTTCCTCTCCTTGTCCTGGCTCTTGACTTTGACGTCGGCCAGCTGTGGCCGCTTGACGAAGAAGTGCACTTGGTGGTATTTCGTGACGTTGACATCCCTACAGCGGATCCTCACCACATCGTCCTCGCTGTTTATCAAAAGCACAAGCTTCGGCTCCAAATGAAAGGAGCTCCGGAAAATCTGATTGTTGCTGTTCTCCGATTTCCGCTTCACCGCAAAGTAGTCGCAGTGAAGGTCCCCAAAGTCGCTGATCGAGTAATACTCGACCAGCTGCTCCTTGGTTATGTTGACCGCCAGGTAGTTGTGATCCTCGTCGCTCGTCTCCAGCCACAGCGGCCGGAAGAAGCAGAAGATGTCGTAGGGTTCGCCCCAGTAGGTCATGGCGGCGTCGCTGAACGGCCTCATCGATAGGATCCGGCAGCCCGGCTGGTCCACAAAGTACTCGCCCTCGTGGGGCGTGAACTCCTTCTTGAAGAAGAAGTCCGTGAACGTGTCCATGAAACTGTGGATGATAATGCAGCAAATGATGCCCGCGAAGCAAACACGGCGCACCGTTTTGTCGCTGCACGGCAAGCGGTTCGCCATCTCTGAAATGTTGACTGATTGGTCTGAGTTTTGGGCTGAGTTTTGTGTGTTTGAAGGAAAATTTCGATGCCTACTGGGTGGGCTTATTTAAGGATGAAGGCTTTGCTTTTCTTTCTTAAGCAACGTGACACCATCCATCAACCGTCAGTTTAACGGTCTTAGGATCCACGTTCGATATCCAAAACTACTGATCAGGTTCGTTTCTAAACATATAGACAGGCTAAAGGAAAGTTCAGGGAAAAGGAACGGATTTACCATGACCAGAACTTCTATGGTGGGCGCCCAACCAGAAGTGGAAACGAGTAGAAAGACGTGGAGATGGATAGTCGGGCACTTAAACAGATATATCAGATATCAGATCAGATCAGATATATAGACGATCACATGGACAGAAAGCCAAATGGGGACCTAAAAGCATCAACAGTCGAAAGCTGATGAATCGGCAGATGGAAGACAATAGAAAAGACAGACAGATGGTGAGTTTCAAGTCCTTTAGCCTTGCCATCATTTCAAAACAAATCTCCATTCTCTGTTTTATTTTCCATCGTTCCCCGTTTCTCGTTTAACAATAGCAAAATCTTTCGATGTTGATATTGTCGG
Source organism: Lissocephala sabroskyi (assembly GCA_037075105.1). Classification (NCBI taxonomy): domain Eukaryota; kingdom Metazoa; phylum Arthropoda; class Insecta; order Diptera; family Drosophilidae; genus Lissocephala; species Lissocephala sabroskyi. Next base: position 27,426 of record JBAMCP010000133.1, on the reverse strand, counting down.
TGCACCAGGAATGATTGCCGTATTTGTTGGCCCGGATCACCGACCCGTCCAGGGTCAACTGGTAGCCCGAAAAGCGAACAGTGCCCTCGAACTGCCCAGCGCCAGGCTGAGTGCGCACGCGCACCTTAACTTCGAACTGGAAGTCATCCAGTTTCCTCTGGAAAAGGTAGCCGGCCATCACGCGTTCGAGCTTCAGCTGATGGCACTCGACGTTCTTTTCGAGCAAGGAGTTCATATGGCGCACCACCAACCTGGCCGAGCGCTGGCAACGCGAGTCGTAGGGCGAGATCTCGGTGAGGGCATGGCAAGAGCAGAACTGATCGGGGATGCTGGCCGCCTGGCAGTCGCGCTTGGGGGGCACCGGCAGAAACAGGCTGACGCTGCGAGGAATGCTTTCCTCTTTGGCCAGCAGGTCGGCGGCTCTTTTGGCCACCTCCTCGTCCTGCAGGGACTTCGGCTTCAAGACATCCATCAATGTGGCGTGGACATCGTAGGTGGTCACCAGACTGTGGGCATTCGCCTTCAGGTTGGCAATGGCCAGGCCATTGGACTCCTCCATCCACCGCGGATAGATGATGACCAGCAGCGGCTGCGACTCCTCCAGCATCCCCTGGTAGGTGGTCCGATAGCCACCCAACCGGAAGCCGTGGTCCGACATCAGCACCACCAGCGTCGAGTTCAGAACGCCCGTGGCATTCAAGTGCATCAGGAACTTCTCGTAGGTCTCATCCACCAGCGGCACGTAGTTCAGGTAATCGTGGACACCCTGCACGTTCCAGAAGAAGGAGAAGAACGGCCTCGCCAGCAGATGCGGCACCAGTTTGTAGATGTAGTCGAAGTAGATGTCGGCAAACAGGCGGTTGGCCGAGCATTCCACCTCCACAGGGGGCGGGGTGTCGTACCGCGTGTACTTCTGGATCTCCAGGAAGATCGGCCGAGTGTAGAAGTCGGTGGGCCGCGTCCTGAAGCCTCCCTTGCCGTAGATGAAGGTGCCCCCGCGACCGCTGTCCTCGGCAAAGGCAGTGGTGTAGCCGGCAGCCTTGAAGTCCTTCCAAATGAAGTGGCAGTTGTCGTAGGTCAACTTCGAGGCCACGCAATTCCGCTCGAGCTCCTCCTCGCTAAAGTTGCTCAGCAGGGGCACCAGGTTCGGGTAGGAGTTCCTGCCCACGCGATTGTAGCCCCAGAACTCCACGTGGGGCAGTTCCTGGACGTATTCGTTGGTGCGCAGCATCGCCCTTTTGTACTGCAGGTGGGAGACCGAGTCAATGCCCACAATCATCACGGACAGCGGGCGCTGGTCTGACGGCGGCGAAGACGACTTTAAAGGGGGCGGCGGGCCAAAGAAGAGCACATCCTGATAGGCATCTGTGCCCAGGCCGGTGTAGCATTTGACGCGCACCAATTCGATGTCGTTTTCGATTTGAATGTCCTTGTCGATTTTCAGAGACAGAACTCTCTTATACACGATATTGTTTTTGAAATCGTTCTGGCCTTGCAGGGCATATAAAATGCACCTGAGATCCTCCAGCTTGTCGACCTCAAGGGTCCTCAAGATTTCCTCCTCCGACATCAGCCAAACCAATCGCTTGCCCTTGCCATCCGACTCGGCCCGCAGCAATGCCGGCCGTGGGCAGACAATCGGCTCAATTTCCTTCAGATACTGAAGCAGCGACAGAGGCATGGGATTTAGGGCCATCATGCGGCAGCCCGTCGTATTGACAAAGTATCCATCGTATTTGAATTGCTGTTTGTACACCGCAAAGTCCAGGATCCCATCGATGTAATAATAGAGCACCAGGCACCCGCAAATCACAAACAGGCTGAGGCGAAAAATCACAGCAAAGCGATTCTTCGCAGGTTTCATTTTCAGCTTTTAATTTTCTAAACTCTGACAAATCGTTTAATATTAAAAATAAATCCGGCCTACTGGGATTCATTTACCTCCGCAGTGGCAGAACTTTTCCAGTCGCCTGTTTTGAATGCACCAGGGCTTCACTTTCTGGGGCACCAGGCGAAGAATCTCGTCCTGCAAGGCTATAGAGTAGCCCTCGAAGCGCACAGACCCCTCGAACACCCCGAGTCCTGGCTCCGTCTTAATGCGAACCTTCACTTCGTACTGGTAGTCGTCCTTGTCGCGCTGGATGAGGTAACTTGAAACTATCCCCACCATTTTGAGTTTATGGCACATTCTGTGCTCCCTGATCAGCGAGTTTATCTGCAGCAGGACGAGGCGAGCCGAGCGCTGGCTGCGCGCATCCGACACTAAAATCTCCTTGAGCACATGGCAAGAACAAAAGAGACTCGGAATCCCGGCCATCGAGCAGTCACGCTCCTCGGGCACGGGCAGGAAGAGGCTCACGCTGCGCTGCGTCCTCTTCAATTGAGCGGCCCTCTCCACCACCGCCTGGTCCGACAGCAGCTGCGGCTGCAGAAGGTCCTTCAAAGTGGCATGCACGTCGTAGCTGGTGACCAGTCGGTGGGCATTGCGTTTGAGGTTGGCAATCGCCAGGCGGTTGGTGATCTCCATCCACTGCGGATACAGAGCGATGAGCAGAGGCTGCGACTCCTCCAGCATCCCCTCGTAGGTCCTGCTGTAGCCACTCACGCGGAAGCCGTGATCCGAGACCAGCAAAACCAGCGTGGAGTTGAGGATCTGCGAGGCCTGCAAATGCCGCAGCAGCTTGTCGTAGGACTCGTCGATCAGCGGCGCGTAGTTGAGGTGCTCGTGGACGCCCTGTTTGTTCCACAGGAAGGAGAAGAAAGGACGCACGCGCAGGTGCGGCACCAGCTTGTAGATGTACTCGAAGTAGATGTCGGCAAACAGGCGATTGCCCGAGCATTCCACCTCCACGGGGGGCGGGGTGTCGTAGCGGGTGTGCCGCTGGATCTCCAGGAAGATCGGCCGAGTGTAGAAGTCTGTGGGTCGCCGCCTGAAGCCCCCGCGGGCATAGGTGAAGGTGCCACAGATGCTGGTGTCCTCGGCGAAGGTGGTGTTGTAGCCGGCCGCCTTGAAGTCCTTCCAAATGAACGGACAGTCGTCGAATCGGCCAGTTTCGTTCACGCAGGCTTTGTCGAACTCCTGCTCGCTCAGGTTGCTCAGCAGGGGCACCAGGTTGGGGTAGGAGTTCCTGCCCACGCGGTTGTAGCCCCAGAACTCCACATGGGGCAGGTCCTGGATGTAGCCATCGGTCTGCGACATGGTCCGCTTGTATTGCATGTGGGAAAGGGAATCAATGCCCAGGATCAGCACCGACAAGGGGCCATTGGGTTTCACCGGCCCTGGCGGCGGTGGCGGTGGCAGGAAGAAGAGGACGTCATGGTAAATTTCCTCCACCACCCCGCGCATGCATCTGACGCGGACTATTTCGATGTGCGGGGAAACTTCAATCTCGGCCCCAATCGGCACGGGCTGAAAAGTTTTCTCGTAGCGGAAAATATTGGTAAAGTCGCTCTGCCCCTGCAGGGCGTACATATGGCAGTGGATGTCCTTGAGCGCCTCCACTTTGCAGGTCCTTAGCATTTCCTTTTCGGGCAAGGTCCAAACCAAACTGTTGCGGTCCCTCGATGTCCTGGCCTTCATCAGCGCCGGCCTGGTGCAGTTGGGCGGGCTCAGTCGGTAAATGTACGGCACCAGGGATGGGGGTAAAGGATTCTGGGCCATGATTCGGCATCCCGAGGTGTTGATGGCGTAGCCGTCGTAACGGTGGTGCTGCTTGTAGACCGCATAGTCGAGGATCCCGTCGATGTAAAAGTAAATCAACAGGCAGGTGAAGATGGCCGCCAGACAGAAGTGGAAAAGCGAGGTGAACCTTCTTCTGATCCGCATGGGTTTTGGAGTTCCTGAATTTTCAGTTCCCATCCCTATAATTTTCTTCCTTTCAAAGTCCCAAAAAAAATCGACGATTGCTTTGGTTGGGGAAATTATTTTATTCTCCTGTCAGACTTTCGGCAGTAGCAGAACTTCTCCAATTGAGGATTTTGTATGCACCAGGGCTTTTTTTGTGCAGGGTTCATTCGAGTTATCCTTCCCTCAATGTTCAGGGATTGGCCGGCGAAACGAACTGTCGCCTCGAACTGATTCTGCCCCGGCCGCGTTTCCAGGCGCACATTGACTGCGTAGTCGAAATTACTCGGGTCCTGCGGCTCTATCAGGTACCCGGCGATAATCAAAGTCAACCTCAATTGCAGGCATTTTTGGTGCGGCCGCAGCAAGGAGTTTATGGTGGCCACAACGAAGCGGGCAGCTCGCTTGATCCGCGAATTCCGCGGCGAAACCTCCTTCAGGGAGTGGCACGAGCAAAAGCGCAGGGCAATGCCAGCTGTCTGGCAATTGCGCTCCTCGGGGACCATGAGAAACAGGCTAATGCCCCGTTGAGGTTTTTTAAGAATCTTCAAGGCTCTGTACGGCACCACCGAGTCTTCGAGCTGAGACGGCTGCAGGACATCCTTGAGAGTGGCATGCAGATCGTAGGCGGTCACCAGACGGCGGGAATTCCTCCTTAGATTCGCTATGGCAGTCGAGTGATATCGATCCATCCAATCCGGATAGAGGATGGTGAGGAAGGGCCGTGGCTCCTCGATCATGCCGTGGTAGGTGTTTCGGTAGCCGCCCAATTGGAAGCCGTGGTTGGACATGAAGACGACCAGCGTGTGCCTCAGGATGTCCAAGTCGTCGAGCTTCATTAGGAAGGCTTCCAAGTCGTCGTCCAGCAGTTCGACGTAATTGAATTCCTCCTGCAAGGCTTCTGACTTCCAAATCAACGAGAAAAATGGACCCAACTGCAAGCGCCAAAGCAGCCTGTCGATCAGATCCATGGAAATGTCCCCAAACGTCCTTTCGCCGGTGCACTTCACCGACTTCAGCGTCTTCGATGGGTAGGCCGTGTGCTGCTGCATTTCCACAAAGATCGGCCGGGTGTAGAAGTCGGTGGGTTTCTTCTTGAAGCCGAGAGGCTCGAAGATTCCCTGCTTCATGGTGTCCTCAAAGAAGCTGGTGTTGTAGCCAGCCTTCTTGAAGTCCTGCCAGATGAACCGGCAGTTGTCGTAGTGCCTTTGGCCCTTCAGACAGCCTGCCCTCAGTGCCTCCTCGCTCTGGCCAGTCAGCAGGGGAATCAAATTGGTCAAGGTTCCAGGTCCCACGCTATTGAATCCCCAAAAGGTTACGTGGGCCATTGTCCTCAGGAATTCGTAGGTTTTCGGCATCATCCGTTTGAAATGCATGTGCGAGACCGAGTCAATGCCCAGGATCATGACCGAGAGAGGGTATTTGGGTCGGCCAGTGGCCTCCATCGAAATCGGCGGCGGCATAAATATGTGGATATCCGTGAAGTGACTCGTGTTATCCCCTAAATAGCAATCGGTGCGAATCACAGCTTCACCCGCCACCATTTCGACCCTTTCTAGGTTTTCCGCCAGACGAAAGAATCCTTCCGACTTGTAGCTGTTGGAGTGGTCGTCCTTCCTTTCGATCTGGAAATACGAACAGGTCAGCTGCTCTACAAAATTCGCATCATTAGTCGCCAGCCTTTGGATCACATTTAAATCCCAATAGAGAAAGTTCTTATCTCCCTCCATTTTGGCTGTCAGCAGGCAAGGCCTTCCACAGCCAGGCTCCTTGATCTGGCGCATGTAATTGACCACATTGAGGGGAATGCGATCCAAGGCAATTATCCGACATCCGGTGGTGTTCACATAATAACCAAGGAACTCGGCAGGCTTTATAGTTCCGGTGTCCAGCAGCCGATCAATATAGAAATACAGCAGCAAGCAGAAGGCCATCGGCACCATCCAGATCCGGAATTTGCTCCTCAGGCCACGGCACCGCAATCTCACGACATTCATTTCTCAAATGCAGAATAGAATTTATCGATGCTCATTTTAAAAGATTAGCCTGCTTTGCTTTGGCCAAAAAAGATCCGTTTTTTGGTGAATGGAAAAAAGATGTTGGATAGTTTAAAAGAATTTGCAGGATTGACGCCCCTAACATTCTCTTTGATCATTTTCGTTTTCCATCGACGGAAATTTAATTCCTTAAGAATTGATCGTAAGTTTTTTTTCTGTGATTTTTGGTATTTTATATTTTATTTTATTACAAATATGAATCTTTAGCTAGTTTGTCTAGGAATTGAAATGAATTTTACATCTTTGTTTTTCTAGGAGACCGCGGGGAATTTGAAATTCCCGGATCGTGGAATCGTGGAAGCTTCGGCCAACCGAAGTCAGTTCTTCAATTCTTTAATACTCATTTGTGTGTTTGGGGAGTTTAAAGAGCTCTTTTGATATTTGAGAATCGTTGACCTTCCGGGAGGGGGACATTATTGTCGGTAATTTTATGAAATTGGATTCGGCGCCCTTCTGATCAGGGCTGCCATTTAATTGGTTTGCTTGGCTGCGATTTCATAGAAATACAAAATGCTCGTTTAGTTGGCTAAACTTATTGACCTAAATACACACAACTAAGGCTACGTTTCGGGCAAAGTCTTCGTCTTCAGCCCCACCCCCACCCCCCGCACTCGACCCCTCTACCTGTGGCAATAACAAAACATTTTCAACGTATAATCATCAATGCAGTAGCTCTGACTCCCATACAAGTTGATCCGACTGATGGTCCCAGTCAAGGCGCTCACATAGCTGGACATCCGCACCGTGGACTCGAACACGCCCAGTCCCGGCTTGGTCTGCAATCGGAGGGTAATGTCCACGGCGTAGTCGTTGCTCAGATCCTTTACGATCTTGTGATGGGGGGCGGCTATGAAAGCCTGCAAGATCGAGTTGAGATACAGCGTCCGGCATTGGGGATGCGCCTTCAGCCGATCGTTGATCAGGCGGACAATGAAGCGAGCCGCCCGCTGCACTCGCCCGTCGTTGGTGAGCATCTCCTCGCGGTGGTGGCAGGTGCACCAATGGGCCGCAATGCCCGCCTCGGTGCAGGTGCGCTCCTCCGGCACCGGCAGGAACAGGCTGATGCCGCGTGGCAAAGTGCTGTCCGGATCCACCAGTTCCGAGGCCAACTGCTGCAGGTTGTCGGTCTCCAGGTTCTTCAGATCCAGCAGCTGCAGCATCGTGGCGTGCAGGTCGAAGTGGGTGGTCAGTCGCTTGGCGTTCAGCTGCAGGTTCTCGAAGGCCTCGGGGTAGCGCTTCTGCAGCCAGCGCGGGTACAGCGCCATCAGCAGGGGCTGGCGCTCCTCCATCATGCCCTGGTAGGTGCGGCGGAAGCTGCCCCAGCGCAGGCCGTGGTCGGACATGAGGAAGACCAGCGTGCGGTTGAGGATGCCTGAAGACTCGAACTGCTGCAGCAGATTCTTGACCTCGTCGTCCAGCAGGTTGGGCATGTTGAACGAGTCGTGGGTCATGGTCACTGCCCACAGGAAGGAGAAGAAATTGTCGCTGCTCAGCCGGGGAATGAGCTTTCTCAAATACTCCATAAGGACATCTGCTGAGCGGCGACCGCCCATGCAAAGATCCACGTTGGCCACGTGATTCGAGGCGATCTTATTCTCCATTTCCATCATCATCGGGCGCAGGTAATAGTCTGTCGGTGGACGCCTGAACCCCGGCCTGCAGAAGTTGAACAAGGCCAGCGTGGCCACGTCCTCGGCAAAGACGGTCCTGAAGCCCGCCTGCTTGAAGCGCTTCCAGATGAACGTACACTTGTCGAAGCTGGGATCGCGCATGGTCGCCAGGCAGGAGATGTTCAGCTCCTGCTCGTCCAGCCCGCTCAACAGAGGCACCAGATTCGGGTACGTGTTGTCGCCGACCTTGTTGAAGCCCCAGAACTCCACATGCGACAGATTCTGCCGTATGTACTTGGCAGTCTTGGGCATTTGTCTGAGGAAGTTCAAATGCGAGACGCTGTCGATACCCAGCACCATCACCGACAGCCCCTCGCTGGGCGAGCTTTGATTGGTGGCCGCCGGCTGACTCGACGTCCGGTTGAACATTAGCCGCTCGTAGAGCTTGAGCTTGGCCTTGGGCCGCTTGGTGCTTGGCCCTGGCAGCCTGATCAGCGGCTGCTTGTGCTTCTCCACGGCAAAGAAGTGGCAGTCCTTGTAGATGCTGCGTCCTGCTTGGTCGTAGCACTCGATGCGCATGAACTCCAAGCCGGCCGGCAGTCTGACGGGCGTGGCGCCGAGTTTCAGTGGAACCGCAGGCAGGTAGTTGTTCTCCTTGTCCGTCTTGTAGCGAATCTCCGTGTAGCTGCAGTTGATGGGTGCGGCCAGGCTGAGGTTGTAGTGGAGTAGCAATTCACTGGCATTCATATTCAAGTACAATTCCGGGGGTATCGAGTCGCTGGTCCTGGTCAGCGGCTTAGGGCATTCGTAGGGCTTCGGCTTGAACATGTACTGGGCGATGTTGTCGTCGGTTACCTCGAAGAAGGGCATTCGACAGCCGGGGGTGTCGACGAAATAGGCATGGGTGATGTTCAGTTCGGCATCGATGCGAGCTATGAAATCGAAGCGATCCCTCAGTCTCATGAGCTTCGTCCTTAAGTTATAGTCGACGAAGACGTAGGAGAAGACGCAGACACAGAAAATGATGACGACGATTTTCTTAAATTGGCTGCGGTTCTTCGTCATGTTGTAGTAGCGGTAATAATGCTGCAAGTCCCGCTTTGTCATATATTTCGGATCCAGTAAGTATTTGCTCCTGGTTAGAGTAAGAGAAATGTTAGATAATTTTGGAATAATTTAGCTTGGTTGCTTGGATCAAAAACTATCGAAAGGGGAGAAATTACTTCGACCTGCCATAAAGTTCATTGTCTGGCCGGCTCAAATTTATGCTGACGGCTATTAATTAAGGCGGCAAACAGAATAATGGCAGCTCAAAACATCAGCATCCCACGAAACCCTCGACACTTAGACGGCCCTGCCAGCCTTCAAGGGTCCTCAGGAAGGGGTGGGTGGGTGACGCTAACTCAACTTGGCAGTGAAGAGCACGTGACGTTGTCAATGTTTTCCCCCAAAGCTGGGCAGAAAGTATGCTAGGGAAAATTAACATACGCCAACGACTTTGAGCCTGCATTGCGGTTGCTTCGGTTAAAGTTTTCTTAGTCTGCATTAAAAATATATAAAGGCAGCCAAACAATACCCATAAATAGGACCATAAATTGAAATATTTACGGCATTAAGACGATGGCGGCAGGACAATAGGCGCTCGGGGTTGTCCCAGTTTTCAAGAAAGTGCGCCCGAATTTGGCATTGTTTGTGCCATTTTGTTTACGCTTCACCAGAGCCCATTTTCTATGTTTGAGCGTGTGTGTGTGTGTTGATGCTTGTGCGCCAAGGACATGGCTGGCAGTTAAGCGAAGCGATTTGCTAGTCCTGCTTCAATTGGTGCTCTAAATTGCATTTCGCCTGAGCCGACTGAATGTGCAAATCAACAAATTGAAGAGGCCACCTGCCTGTCTGCCGCCTGAGACTTTCCTAGTCCTTAGAGCAAACACAACGCCTGGCAGGTGCAAATACATCCCCCGTTGCCCCCCCAGCTCGCCATGTAAACTTACTCATAGCTCAAGTCTCCATATTTCTGCTTGTCCTTTGAGTAGTAGGCCCGCATTTTGAGGCCTGCTTAGGGTCTTTGCTACTGGAAATTTTGATTATTTTGTTGTGGTTTTCATCTTTTGGTTTTTGTTTTGCAGAATATATTTTTTTTTTTATTTTTGTTTCACATTTTCTTCCACACGAACGAATCTGGCAGTTGAGAACGCTCAGCACACGCGCCCGTTTCTATGCTACTGAATTGGCCGAGCAGCTGCCGCTTCCTCGAGATGCTGTGTGAGGCCTGGCGGCCGTGTGTGTATGAGTATGTGTGTGAGTTTGTGTGTGGACTCCGTTCATCTGTTTCGTAGTCTGTTTTGACAGGGATAAACTGTCCACTGCGCAGGCCCCGCATTTTGACAGCTCACCAGGGCTGCATGCCGAGCACTGAAAGAAAATTTCTATAACTTTTTCAAGAAATATTAAAATTGCGAAATACCGAAATAAACGTTCAGATTTATTTTAAATAATTGTGTTTAGATAATGAAAAATTAAAGTAGTTTTACGATTTAGATATTAAGCTGTTGATTTCTATGTATTAAAAAAATGAATTTAAAAAAATAAAATAAAATATAAAATATTTCCAAATAATTATAAATGTTTTATTGTTAAAAGGAAATTAATTAACGACATAAGATAACTTAATTAATATTAAGGACTTGAATGCTGAACAAAGCACCCCGAATTTGTGGTGCTTTTCTCGGTCCTCGAAGATTGAACTATTTAAGTTTCAATAAATTAAGAGGACCCAACAAACCTTTAAACACATTTAAAATTTGATCAACAAATTTCAAATCCTTATTGGACAATTATCAAAAATCTTCCCGTATGCGTGTGCTTAAAAATCCATTAATAATTTATACAACCTTCATTAAATCGGCTCATTAAAATGCTTCGAAATGAAATGGCTGTGGTCGGCTCAGCAGGATATGAGGAAATAAAAGAAACATTTCTTTTTTATTTGCTTGTTTTCTGCCGATTGATTTTCTAGGTTTTCCCTAGGCTTTTTCCTTTTTATGATTTATGTGTTGAGGGGGTCGAATTAATTGAGATTTTTGCATGTCGAAGTTAATTAATCGCTCGCTCTATCCCCACCGAGCTGAGGGTCAAGGGTCGCCGCAATTGCCATTTTATGGGCAATGAACTTAGACGATTTCCCCGCTGGTTCTTGCCCAGCAGGTGGCACATCCGATATGGAAATCGGTATGAAGAGATTTTAATGACTGCCTTGGATATTTCCCAGGAATTTTCATAACGATGCAATCAACTTCAAATGCGTAACTGAAAAGTCCTGCATATTGAAAATGCTTAAGCCCCAAGAATCTCTGGCCTCTTAATCGCCCCAAAAGGCAGCGCGTCGTCATAGTAAAAATCCTGGGGGCAGCAGCAACAAGTGACCGGCAGCCCGATTGCCTCATTAAGCGGTGCACTCATTTGGGCTGCAGCCAGCGACCTGATGAATCAGCCAAAAGCTGCAGCCAGAGAAAAAAACGCCCGGATATGAAGCCTGGCCGTGGGCCAGACTCGCAGGCTCTGTTGCTGGCCGTGCGTGTGTGGGTAACATAAATCGTGGTTAATAACATGGCTGCAAGGCAGCCAGGACTACATGGATTTCTGATGTACTCAATAATTACAACAACAGGGGCGACAGGACCACAGAACAAAAGCAGCAACAACGCAAAGCCGCTGACGTGGGGAAAGGCGGCGCCTGGAAATCTGAAAAGAGCATTTCACTGTTGGAGGAAAGTTGGCTGGCAGATTCCCGCCAGGATTGGAATCGGGGCTTTTTAAGTGGCTGATTAACAAGCGTTTGTAATGTTGCGAAAAAAGAAAAGCCAAGTCCGTCATCGGGGGCACAAATGGCCGGACTATAAAAGCGCGTCGCCCATCAGGCCAACGTTTCAGTTGAAATTTCAAAGTTTGTGGCATCCGCTGTACAAAGGACCCAACGGCCCTTTCACTGCCATCGCCAATCGAGAGGAAAACTAATTAATTTTTTGGCATCCTACTCAGCAGTGGCAGGCACCTGGCCATGTCGATGCGACGGAAAGAAAGCCAACACCATCGTCGGCCCATTGCCACCTCCTCGTCGTCCTTTTCGTCGGCGTCGCCGTGCTACCTGCCCGCCCTGTTGATCGTCCTGATGGTGATGTTGCAGAACATGCAACTGCACACCTGTCGTCAATTGATGGCGCCCGCCACCTCCGACAGGCGTCTCATTATGAAAAAGTCCTTCGATAATCCGTCGCCTCCCAACTCGCACTCGTTTTCGGGCAGCAATGCAGCCGAGCTGCTGCCGCCAAGCGACCAAGGAGGCAGCATTGACGAAGACGAGAAGCGCACTCAGCCGGAGGAGATTTTCAGTCTGGGCAAGGAGCCTCCAATGGATCTGAACTACGACGAGTATCCGGTGAGTATCCGTCCTCTCTGCCGCCCCTTTTGTGGGCCTTGTTTGCCATTCTATTTTCCATTTGATTGCTTGGCCTGCAGGCGAATGCGATTCGGTTTCCTACTCTCCATCTTGTGGGAATGACTGGGCTACGTATTTTTGGTTTACTGACGTCACCGACCAGCAGGAAGTGGGTGTCAATTTGCTTTCCATGTGACTGTTTTTTGGGTAGCCAGAATCTTTTACGGTTTTTTAATGCCCTCGGCTTGGAACTTCGGCATGGGCGAGGTCAGGTATCGTTTACGTCACTCGAAGCGTTGAAAAAGTCAATTGGTTGTTTACTTTTGCTTCTTTGCAATTTAGAGTCCTGTTTTTATTTCTAACGCCTTTTTTTGTGGGATGTTTTCTCTTCTAACAAGCAAAATGGGGAATCAATCGATTCGGCTTAGAGTTTGGTTATTTTCCAGTCTCGTTTACAGGAAATTTCGGGTGATTTCTAGAAGGAAATTTTTATATAAAAAATTCCTGCTTAGAATCGGATTGGAAGACTTCTAGAAGATATTTCCTCTGCTTATTAATTATCCTATTATATATTTTAATGTCCTCTCCCTACATCTCCATCCCAGATGGTGGTTCCTAAGCGAGCTGCCCTGCTGCTCGATCGATTGATGGTCGCCCTCCATCACGCCCTGGAAAATGAACGCAATGGGCATCGGATCAGTGATTTCTATGCGAATAAAAATCTAATGAACATGAAATCTCTCGAATACAACCATGGACTCTCATCGTCGACAGAAGACGGTAAAAAATGATTTAAGGAAGAAATTAAACAATAGAATAATTTAGTTTTTTTATAAAACTGAAGGCACCAACACCCACAATGCCCACAGCAGCAGCAGCAGCCACAACAACAAAGAAACTAGCCACAACGACAACAACAACAATAATAATCACAATAATTACCAAATGTACACCGACGACGATCCGGGAATTATGATGGACTACGACTTTAAAGACATGAACCAAATCAATCGCGCCACCGGCGAAACAGTAAGTTGGATTATAAAACCTAAATTGCAATTTAAGACATAAAATTAGAGTACGAAATGTGTAAGAAAATTTCAGTTAATGGCAAAGAGCTTTCAGAGAAGAGCGCAATTGGGCGACGGCATCGGTGGCAGCGGCGGCGGCGGTGGAGGAGGAGGAGGTGGAGGTGGAGGCGGAGGCATTGGTGGTGTTGGTGCCGCTTTGGTGGCAACGGCGGCCAGCGGGGGATCTCGAAGCGGTAACATCGGCGGCAGGCGTTCCGGTTCCGGCGGGCGAATGTATTGGCGGTGTTACTTCAATGCCGTTAGTTGTTTTTAAAATTCGCCCCAAAGGATTAAAAAGAGCAAAAAATAAAAGAGAGAGAATTTTGGGCCGTCGAAATGAATGCTGACTGTAGTGAAAGTTTTTCGCGCAATTAACTGAAAACACAACTCGACCACAGCAACAGCAATTCGACAAATCCCAGCAACAACAGCAGCAGCAGCAACAACGACGACAACAATTGCGTCGAACTTTGGTTTTCGTTTATATTTCCTGATTTCGGTGGACTCAGAGATCTGTGTGTGTGTCTGTATGCGTTATAAATAAATTATACATATATTATACATAAATATATATATCTACCTACTTATCGATATAACTATGAATATAGAAATATGTGTGAAACTTGCAGTGGCTCTCGTAAATAAACCAAAACTCACAGTTGTCATAAAACTGAAATATCTGCCTGGATTACGGCTTCCTCTCTATTTATATATCGTGTGTATAGGAATATTCAGTTGGTAGTATATCTCGCCAATTAATCCGAGTGCCTAAATTTGATTGGCGTGGTCGTAAAATATCATTTGGTTGGGATTCTTTCTTGTTGTATTTTTTACATGCCCTCGGCTCGTGTATTGCGGACAGGTGTGCCAAAAAAAAATATAGACGGAAATGAATCTATAATTGGATTATATATAATGCATATGAATCGAAAGATAAGGCAACAAAAAGTAAGAATGACTTTTAGTTTGGCTAAATTCGATTGGGTTTTGGGAATCTACTTTGCGATAGGTTAATCGTGGTTCAAAATATTAAAAACTAAAGGAATTTTGACAGGAGAGAATGGGAATCCGTTTCAAGCCTGATGTGAGAGTTCCTCAAAGCAATCGCTTTTTGATCTTTCGCTCTGGACCTACGAATGGTGTTGGTGATTTGGCTTAAAGCCCTCTAAGTTACTCGGACTTTGAATCTTTCGCAGGGAAAGCCAGTTTATTGATTGCCGAATGTCCTCACTCCCACCGCTTCAAGGTAGCACAGCTTCCCCTTTGCTTACTGCATTCCTAAACCTTAAAGATCGACTCTCAAGTGTCCTTTATAGTGTGCACCTTTCATCTATTGGCCTGTGACCCCTGTTCGCCTCGTGCTTTATGCAAATGTGGCCCCACTTTGATGGGTTTGAAAGTTGCAAATTTCTAGTTCAAAAGTCTTCCCCTCGGTTAATTTGTGGGCCAAGCATATGCACTTGGCACTGGACGATGCATATCAACGATCCCGCGGCGCTCTGGTGAGGCAAATGGAGCACGGTTCTTGCATTTCCAATGACTTGGGAGTCGTTTGTGCTGCCACGCACGTAATTTGCCTTTATGGGTAAGTTTAATTGCATTTGACAGCCAAAGAAGAATTCTTCCGTCCGCTGGACGGCTCACAATTTTTATGACTCAATTTTCATAATTAATTGCATTGTATATTGAAAACTTTGATGTGAACTTAATTGCGGAGAGCGATTTCAATTAATTGATGGCGTGCTAGCGCAATTCACTTAGCCGTCGGGGCCACAAATTACCCGACAGCCCGGTAGGCTTAACGGGGCATGTGGCCTTATCATTGCCTCTGGGACATGGGACATATCGGCGGCTTGGCCATTGTAAATCAAAAGGTTTTGTCAATCAGCCCACTGGCAGGAGCAGGCGGGGGAGGAGGTAAACCTCTGGCATTTGGGGGGACGGGCCCCAAAACACGTCATTGATTGGGCTGGAGTAGTCATGGCGCCCCTGAGTATGCAACAAGTTCTAATCAACAGGTGCCCCTGTCGACAGGGCCTGCCAGGAAGCGTGATAGGAGTGTGGGTGGGTAGGAATTCACCACGACAACGCCAAGTTCGCAACATGGTGAATAAGTTTATGAGCCGCCGCACGTTGCTCATACGCACCAACACACACACACGCACAGCCAACAAGTGTTGCAGTGCGTCGTTTGGCACACAAATTTGTCCCCAACACCCGGCATACGACCACTTAAAGAGCCGGACGGCCCATTCCCCCCAACTGCCCCATCCTCCGGGAACACCTCCTGCGCAAGCTTCCTGCTGCTGCTGCTGAAAGCGTCGTCGTCGCTGCCGGCATCGGACTTGGCCATTTCGTATATAAGGCCAACTCTGTGCTGGGCCAACATCGAGTTAACAATTTCACTTCTTGGCGTCGACATCGCTGAAAAGTAGGCAACCCAGCGACCACCAAGCGCTTCCCGCCATTAATCAAATTGTGTTAAAAATTCTTGTAAATTTCTTTTATATTTTGTAGCTGGGATTTCTGTTCTCCCTCAAATTGCCTATAAATTAGCCCAGTCAAATTCCAGTAAATTCACGAAGTTCGTGTAATTTGTGTGTTTCGCTGACGCTTCTTCAATTTCTGCCGCCAACGGTGAGTGCAATCCTTCGATGTGCTTTTTTCTGTGTGTGTGTGTGTGTGGGAGCTCAGCTTGATTAATTGAAAAATATTTGGCCGATTTCGGTGGTATTTCGGGAAGGTGACAGGTGAATTATAAACGGAAGCAATAAGCCAAATTTATAGTATTTCCCAAACGATTTATGTGAGGGGAAGAGTCCCGAAAGAGATTAAAGAATGAAAGGGCTGTCAAGGGAAACAGTTGTGATAACTGCTCAAAGGTGTCAGGGCTTAAAAGGTATGAAGATCAGGTAGACGGGTGGCAAATAGGAATCATGACCTAAAATGATGAGGGATCTTTTTGGAAGTTTCTAGATGGAGTCGCAAAAATATATCATATTCTTTAAAAATAGATTCATTGGGTTTACTAATCTTTATTAAATAAATAATAATGTTCAAGTTTTTATGAGGCTAGAAAATTAAATCAAAAGTTAGGAGTCTGTAAAAATAACAATAGAAAAGCAATAAAGATAGGGAATATTTATTCGAATCTCGCCAAGTAACTTAAGCTTAATTATTTCTTAATTTTATGGACTGAACTCAAAAGTCCTTAAAGCTTTAAATTTTATGAAAACTTAGGCCGCTCTATTTTTAAAAATTGTATTATTATGTTGCCCTCAAAATTTGTAAATATTTGTCTATAATTTATTTCGTTCGCCAACCTTCGAAGTCCTCTTGCCCATCCTCAGCATTTTAGTGGCATTCCTTATGGGATTCTTTGGCCTAATCCAAGAAAATATACTTTTAAATCTCAGCCACTTGTTGCTGCCGAAATCTATTAACTTATTTTCCCCGTCGGCCTTGCCTTTCTTATCCTTTTGCATATTTTAGAACGTCTACCCCTTGTCATATGTGGGATATTTATGGGCGAAAGAGGCGAACCAAAAAAAATAGCTTTGGGGACTTGGCAGCAGCCAAGTGCCATCCCCTCTTGTTGAGCTTTGCTTTCGTTCTGTTGGCTCATTGAAATCAGCGGGTGAATTATTTATGATGTGCAAAAGTTCTCATCATTTGTTATGTTTGCTTTGAAAAATACTCGCTTCGATTTCCCTGAGTCTGGAATATCAATCAAGCATTCGAATCAGTATCATTTAAATTCAATAAGAAAGGCAACAACTTCCAAGTGTTCAGCTTGGGTCCTTCAATAGTTTACACTGTTTTATGGACGGAAAAAGCGTCGGAAAGGACCAACTGACGACTGGATTGGTATCGCTTGCGGAGTGCAAACAAACCGCAATCAAATTGCATTTAATATTTATTACAAATTGCTCAGTTCAGCGGCAATCGCGGGGAGATTCTTGTCTGCATAAAATAGGGCAAATAATGTTAAAAAATTCAGGCCTAAAAAACCGAACCGATTGGCTTTCACATTAAAGGGCGATTTTAAAGCTGGCAAGCTTCGGGTTTTTTCGCAGGCTCCGTCGCCAGGTGATTAAGTTGTTTCCATTGGAAATAAATTCGAAATTTGTAACGCCTTCGAAATTTCACACCACTTCAATTGACGGTCACAACAAAGTGTCCGATTTCAATGGGAGAGTTTCCAAGGCGAAGAACATAAATCACTCGCGCTAAAAAGTAGGCAACGAAAATTATTAATTTCCCAGCCGTTGCGAGTTTTTGAAGGCATATGAAATTTCGGCTGGATTCCCTCAATGACGCGGCACAATTGCCGCTGACTGACATCAGTTCTTCTGCTTTGGTCTTCGGTCTAGCAGAATATCAAGTGACCAGGCATAAATCACTTGTCCCAAAGCGAAAATCCGTGGGCAGAACGGAACTGTAACACCGACAAATTTGTTGCCAGCAAAGTCTGGCGGCCATAGGCTCGTCAAATATTTGCGCTTCCCATACAATTTCAAAGCATTTCAATTTAAAAATAAAGTGTGGTATGAAACTGCCGCTGGCACAGGACACCGGATGCCCCATGGGCCACAACAGAAGCGCAAATCAAATCTAAAAATTCGAAAAAACCGACAAAGGAAACAAGCAAAACTAAGTCGCCTCTGTGCGTTGTGGTTTTTGTCTCCTAATCTTTTGCGGAGGTAGTTTGCCGGCAACTGGTTAATAAAAGAGCAAACCTGCAATCGAGCAACCATTTTGGCTTTGCGCTTCTCGCTTCTGGGCTTCATATTCAATTTCTAATTAACATTCGAGTATAATTTATCAGCCGCAATAAAAATGTCCCGATAGAAACCAACCGCCCCGCCAACGCTCCTTAACTATTCCATTGGATCTGACAGAACCGCAGTTTACAATTACCCACCCACTGGGCTCGCTCGGCGACCACAGCCAACAGCCAACCAAAGGCAATTTGCACGCTCTTCTGTTATTAGTGAAATTTATCATATCAGTCCGTCCTTTCTCTCGGCGGTTGGCTTAATCTATCAGCTGCTTTATGAGCTTTATGGCCGCCGGTAACAGACAAAGCCCTCAATACGGCCAAGTGGCCTTGCGATTATCAATGCGGTCGGCTTAGCGGATTTCTCATCTCAGCTGAAGTTCCCCGAAGCTTACACATGTAAACGCCAAGGCGTGTCACGTGGAGCAAGCCAAGGACCCTGAAGACGGAGTGGGGGTGGATTCCCCGAGCAACTGTTTGGTTGCAATTTTGATTTTTCATAAAGGACACGAATCCCCAAGCAGATTTAAAATCACTGCTACTCCTGCTGCTGCCGCTGTTGGTGTATATCCTTTTGCTCAGATTAAATGCCATTAAGGGCATCCTTTTTATGTGCTGCAGTGGCCCCCTCGTCTGCCGGCTAAATATGAAACAAGCCATTAAAATTTACCGCTTACGTCAGACGATCCTGCCTGTCTTCCCTGCCTTGGGCTTCCGTTCTCCTACCTGTTGAGCCTGCCGGGCATTTAGCTAAGCTCTCGTCCTGCCATTAGCATTTCTTGTTTATTCATGCTGGCGACTTTGATTTGCCCAAAAATTATGTCCTCATAACGTCTTTTTGATGGTGCCTGCGATGCCCGTAATTAGGTGCATGCGTGGGCAGGCCCTAAAATCGCCAGGATATGAATATGTGCATAAATTTCGTTCACATAATGGAATTTTCAGTGTGTTCAGAGTGTGTGCGTCTGGCTGGCCAGGTACCTTTAAAGTAGGTCTTAATGACAGGAAAGATCTAAGGATTTCTTCCTACCTTACAGAATTTTTTGACATTTTGGGATTACCAAATCTGTTTTGGTTCTCGAAGATTCCATGAGCAATTAGGAAGTAAATTTCATTAGTTCGTTAAGGTAGAAGGACGTAGGAGTATGATCCGTTGTAAATTTTTTAAAGATGTACTGGATTATTTAGTCTAAATTAATTCAGAGACGCTGAACGCGTCTAGATTGATTTCAGCAGCTTTTGCTTTTCAATTAATAAAAACTTACATGTAATATCATTTTTTAAAGCCCAACTAAATTCAACAGGATTATAATATTTAAGAAACCAAACCCCTTCAGTTCATTTCTATTCTCATCATTTTAAGCCTTAGCAGTTTAATTAAAAGAGTCAAACTTCCTTGGAATTTTCAACACATAGAAAGGCAAATGTGTTCAAAAACTACAAGAGCAAAAATTCATTTTGGTGTTTGCTTTCCCAGCGTGTTGCCCAATTGTCCTTGCCGGCTGGCAAGAAACCCCATCAATATCATAATCCCTATTCTTTGGGGGGAAAGGTCAAGCTGAATGCATTCAATTGATGGTCAATGCCAGAGGAAATTCACTTCAATTCCACTCACGTAGCCCGAGAAATTCAATTAAACTTTCCACAGGCAACGTGGCCAAGGGGAAGGTTTCCACACAAAAAAATAATAAAACCCGTTACATGTTGCACTTGTGTTCCTTGTGTGGGGGCCAATTGTGTTGTGCATTTTGAATTTTCAAGTTATCCGGCTTACCGTACATCCGGTTGAATTGAGGAAATGCACTCAACGCCGGGCGCTCGGGCGTCCACAAATCGGCTCAAAGGACACGCACGTTCGGGTCACGTTTTTGTGGCCAACAAGTGTCCTGGCCGGGCAGGAGAAACGCACGCTTTGCGGCTTTCAATTAAAAATAATTTCTGCGTTTTTCATGCGAATTTTTTTACATAAGCAAATTGGTTTAAATTGCCGCTTGGGATTTGAACTTGACCAGGCTAATTGGCCGGAAAAAAAGACCAATGTCAACCAACTAAGGAACTTATATAATTCCAGGAAGCCCATCCAAAAATGCTGAAATTTTTGCAAATCCTCTTCTGCTACGCCTTCGCCTTGGCCATGCTCTCGTCCCTGAGCCTAGCTCGTCCCTCGACCGGCGAAACGGGCCCGGTAAGCTTGACTTTCATAACCACATTTCCTAGCTCTGACTATTAACTCCTTCCACCAGGACTCCGATGCCCTGGACACCCAGGATAGCGACGACCTCCGCAGCTCCTACGGCTACGATATGCCCGCCCAGGCCATCTACCCCAACATACCCATGGATCGTTTGCAAATGTTGTTCGCCCAATACCGGCCCAGGTAACTGCCAAGTCCTTCCTTCGAATGGGTTTGTTTTGCTCAATGATTGTTGGTTTTCAGCAGCAGCTACAGCGCCTACATGAGGACTCCATCGTACGGGAACATGAACGAGCTGTACCGCCTGCCTGAGGTCAAGCGCCAGGTGCGGTATCGGCAGTGCTACTTTAATCCTATTTCGTGCTTTAAGAAGTAAATGAAGAGACGTGTTTAATCGGCCAAATGGAAAGATGCTTTGGAAACTATGAGAGATTTAAATGCAGCCCTGGTAAATTAACATTTCAAACATTTCGAGAATCAAACAAAAAATTGGAAAACTAGCAAATAGCAAACAGAATAAAAATCAAGTTTAATGCAAAATTATTTAGTGCAATTACAGTTGTAAGACTCAAACCCCAACTCCTTCTACATACGCATAGCACCTTGTATATAAGGACTATATAAACTTTAAATGTCTAGAAAAAAAACCACAAAAACCCAAAGGGAAAACCAAAATGCTTCATTGTAGTTGATTAAAAATTGAAACTTTCCCCTTTCAAAATTTAAAAATAAATTCTTATTTGCATAGACATGAATTTTTATTGAGTTTTTAATCTACATCTTAAATTAAATCCTTAAAGTTGGCTTGCATATGGTGTGGTAAAATGATATAAGCTACAAATTTTTATATATATTCCATTTTTCGATCTTTGTAATTGAAAAAAAAAGAAATTTAATTTCCTTTTGTAAATTTAATATTTCAGCTTTTGAATGTTTGTTAAACTAACCGAAAAAATAAAACACACACATGCACATTTCGAGAATTGTTAAACACAGAGTTTATGTATATCGGTTATCGATTATATGGTAAAGAAAAATATATCGTATATCGTTTATGGCTCCCAGGCGGAGCCACCAAGGAAACACATTTTATGTAAAAATATCTTAATAAAAATAAACGCTACATATACGTAAAAATTAAATCCCACAGTATATATAATTTTATCCCAAGGATCTTAGGTTTTCTTAGTAATCGCAGGTGTCGTTGTTTTGGTAAGATTTGAATTTATATCTCCAATGATTCTAGTTCTGAATCTGGATCGTCTCTTAAGGAAGCAAGGGCGTCAATCGATGTTATTTTAAAATCCTTTTTCCGCTTTTCGATGGATCCCAAGCGTTGTGATGACAATCTTCGCAGCTTCTTGAAGGTTTAAGAGTAAATCTGGATCGCGTTTGCCGGGTTTTAGGTTCAGGTTCTTAATGTATTTTCACAATTTCAGGCGTCGTCGTTCGAGGTTCATCAGAGATCTGGCGGCCATTTCCTCAGCTCCTTGTGGGCCTATCCGTAGCACTAATCGATTGGGTGTTGAGATTTTATAGTCCCCATGGCGTTTGTAACGCGCCTCGATCTTCAGCGAGGTGGCCATCATGAAGATCGAGAAAACCAAAGCGATTAGATAGCGAATGAATAGCATTTTGATGCCCTGACTAGTTGCGCTTAACGACTGCCCGAACTATCAACTGACCTGGGTTTTTATAGCCGCAAGGATCTACCTGCCCAGGATGATTCTCGAAAACATCTCAGTCCCTACTTGGCGGCGATCATCTTTAAGTTTTATGGTGTTTAATACACTAGAGCATAACGCGGAGCTGATCCCTTTATTGCCCTCTATAAAATTGGTTAATCCTCCGGACAATTCCCACTTTCTCTATGACCAGCAGAAAGATGCTGCTCATGTGGCGTGCAAAAGGTCGTTCGTTCGGCCTCATCCAGCATCCAGATAAAGCCGGGCCAGAAATGCTCTCTGTGATTAGCCAGCAAGTATGGCAAATAATTGCGAGCATCAGACGCGGCGACAAGCCGCCGCGGTTACGCTGGCTGATGATGAGGTGATCTGGTGGACGCTGCTGCGCTTCCAAGAAGCAGTCGTCCAGCCGATCGGCCGACCAATCGCCGACCGGCCAGACCGACTAACCGGCTCGCCGGCCAAGTTAACAGCCAACAATTGCGGGTTTTATGATCCGGGGCATCGGCGGCGACGGGCGAGGCTGCCAACGGCCAACGCATTTTACCATTAGACATTTTAATTGTTAATTTTGCAAAAATTTAAATAATGGGCGCTCGCTGGCAGGCAGAGAGCGTTTCGCTACCTGCATTTATTATCATTTGCCGCGGACCAGCGGACCGA
Organism: Lissocephala sabroskyi; assembly: GCA_037075105.1. Taxonomy (NCBI): domain Eukaryota; kingdom Metazoa; phylum Arthropoda; class Insecta; order Diptera; family Drosophilidae; genus Lissocephala; species Lissocephala sabroskyi. The sequence goes on along the minus strand of JBAMCP010000133.1, from coordinate 5,088 downwards.
CCAACGGACCGCCGCCGAGCGACCGGCCGGCCCGGCAGCCATTTCTCCAACTCCACCGGCCGGCGGCAGCGGCAGTGGCAGTCGCAGCGGCAGCGGCACAGTGGGCCGTCGTGTATGCAAATCGTTGGAGCTGAAGCTGTGGGAAGTCGGCTAGTTAGGGGGTCGGCTCTCGTGGAGCATCATTCGCTTGGCTAATTGGCCGGGAGCCCAGCTTGGGCGTGGAGAGATCGATGGCATTTCAAAGCCATTTTTAAATTGCTTTTCTCGGTTCGATACAGGGTTCTATTTGATTATTTCAGACAATATTTCGAAATTCTGAGAGTTATCTTAAGGTCTTTCAAAGATATTTAAGATTTCAAGAGATCGAACTAAAGAAGTACGACATTTAAAATTGTATTATTAATATGCAATCCGATATCCTAGTTAGAGAGATATAAAAATTTCTTTTTGCATTAACAACTTTAGAACTTGGGAAGATCTCATTAAGATTTCGCTGGTTATGGATCTCAAAAGACTTAGAGAATAAGAAAGCTATGAGGTGTTCCGAATTTCAGGATATTTTCTCCAACCTTTGAAATCTTTAAACATTCTCAGAAATTCACCTCAGATATAATGCTAATTTATATCAGCACTGATACCTTAAGTCCTTGGCAGAAACGATCCGCTCCCTTTGCTGTTGGTTTTTGAACCACTGTGCTTGGAGGGGGGCTTTTGTGGAGCCACCTCAAGTGCCATCAGGTTGAAAAACAAGTGGCAACAATTTTCTATAAATTGCATTTGTGCAAAATTAAGTTCAATCTTAGCCGACCGACCGATCGGCCAGGCCGAGGCCAGACTCCGGCAGAGGCCTACCAGTGTCGCCGTCGCCGCCGCCGCCGCCGCTGCCGTCACCGTTGTCGCCCGTTGTTGCTGCCGCAGTAGCCGCATTGCATCCGCTTGACGCTGCTGGAGTAGCCAAACTCCATTAACTTTGCAATTGGCCACCATAACTTTAGTTGGCCGGCCGCCCGCCCGCCCCCGCTGACCAGACAGCAGCCCACAGCCAGCAGCAGCCACCTTGGCTTCCTCGTTGCGCCCATTTTGCAGAGCAGAGCGGAGCAGAGCGCTTGTTAGTTTTTGCGCCAGATCGTTTATAATAATTCGTATGCGAGTCATGTCATGGCCCCTAAAGTGTATCTGCGACTGCGCAGCGGCAGAAACACGACGCTCGTATCTGTATCTCTAGTTGGCGGCTGGCGGTTGGCGGCTGCCTCCACCTCCGGTTCACGGTGTCTGTGCTGCAGTGGACGGGTTGATCTTGGGCCCGGTTTGGGTTTTTTCTGCTTCTTCTTGTTGTTTTGTTGAGATGCCTTGGGTCGCCGTCGTCTTACCACTTTATTCAGTTTGGTGTGCGCGCTGGCTTTCATTCTATTGGTAAAAGGAAGTTGGGAAAATGCTCTGAATTCATGGGGCTGCTGCCGGTGAATGTGGCCGGCCGTGGCCCCAAACAGGCTCCGCCCGGGAGAGGTCGTCGTCGCCCCTTGACACACCGACACTCGTCTTTCTAATCAACAACCGACTAAGGTTTGTCCTCTACACAAAAGAAACAAATATGAAATTCCAAACAGGAGCAACCGAGGCGACCGAGGCACCAACAACGCGGGCCACTTGAAGTTGCCTCGCCGGTCGATCGGCAGTCGCTTATTCGATTCCAATTCCAACTACCGGTTGGGAATCTGGGCAGCGACGACGCCTCAGATGCGACGACATGGTGACGACGCCGGTCACTGGACTTGGCCGCCAAACAGAATGCGGCAATGTTGCTCTTATTTCGTGGCAGCAGCAACAACGGCCGCGGCAGTCGCCGGCCGTCTGAATGCCTCAATTCAGGAATTTAATGAAAAATGCTCTATGAGGCCGCACAGCAGCCGCCGCACCGCCGCACCAGCAACAAATTAAAAGAAAAACTTTTTGCACAGAAGCTCAGCGAGCAGCAACAGCAACCGAAAGGTTCAAATTAAAATCTGCGTTGATGGGTCCAAGGCGGTCGGTCAGGGTTGTGCGGATCCCTGGATTTCGGTGTGAGATCGCAGCGGCAGGTGATGGCCCGCTGCTGTTGCTGCTCTGGTTGCTGTTGTTGCTGCTGTTGTCGGTGTACATTTTTGTGCCACAGTTCGCGTTGTAAATTACATTTTCCAAATGCTTTTGCCATGTCGTACCAAAAAGTCATGTACATAAAGCCAAAGGGGTCGCGGCAACGAAGGGTGAAAGAAGACTGACCGGGACGACTGTTGTTGCTGCTGCTGGTGGTGGACCACTTGTTGCTCTCGCTCGTTTATAGATTTGTCCTGCAGCATAACGAAAATTCCTTGGGGATGCGTGCCCGGACATGGACAACACCAGGCCCGACTGGGATTGTTGCTGCCGTCGCTCTTGTTGCTATTGCTGCTGCTGTTGTTGCTGCTGTTGCGATTGTTGTGGTCGCTGTTGTTCCCTTGCTGGCTGGTTGTACATATGCGTATTTAAACATTTGTTTCCTTTTCGTCGTTCGTTTTTTGCTCCTCTTGTTGCTGCTGCTGCTGCTGCCTCAAATCAAACACCCGGTGGTCGGGTGGATTGGACTCTGGTGGTATCGTTGCTGCTGCCGCTTGATTATGTTGTTGTAGTTTGTCCAGATTGTTGTTGATCCGAGTGTTGATTGTTGTCGGTCTCGTAATGCGGTAGGTTGGCCTTTGGGGGATCCTGAAATGGAGGCTTTCTTGGTTGTTGCTGATGTTGTCGGTTTTCTTTTTTTTTTGGCTTGGGAAATCCTTGGGTGTTCTCTAAGAAATTATGGAGTTGCGATTTCCATTTCATTTTTAATTGTACAAGATACTCAAAGATTTCCCACGACGGCTAAGTTAAGGAACTTGGCAACAGGTGGGAAGTTTTTTTTTAAGATTAAGACTCTTTAAGGATTGGAGAAAATCGGCCAGTTAACTTCCATCTAAGAAAGTCGTTAAAAGAAACTTAACTTGAACTTGGACAGAAAGGTTTGGTCTCGAAGAAGTTAAGATCTTCGCAATTTAATAAGTGAAAATTCTTTCAGGAGATTCCATTTCCTTCATATCTCCAATTAAGAATAGAAAAGAGCGTCTACTTCTCCATCCTTCTTCGGCTGCGGTTTCCCAAATTAAAATTGCTCTTCTCTAATTTCTTAGAAATCTAGATTTTATTTAAAATAAATTGTTTCTTTTATGTCATTCCATAAAATCATAATCCAAAAAAGGAATATGTGGTTCTTTGGTACGAAAGATAAGTTCGTTGTTGGTTTTAAAGTCCCAAGGATCCGCGGCTGGCAAGATCACCCTGAAGTTGCTTTGGAAGTCCGGCGAACACGGCGTTGACTTGGGAACGCCTTGATCTTTTAACTGGAAGTTTCTCCTTTGCGGCTTTGATGGAATGGCCAGCCGATCGAAGATCTCCTTGTTGAGCTCCTCGCTTTCCTGGTAGGTGACCTCGTTGAAAGCCGCACTGTGTGGGGGTCTCCGGGGCAGCGCCCACGTAGAGGCAACCAAGCTGATCATCAGGAGGTGGACAAAAACTAGCTGAGTGGGCATCTCGAGTGGCTGTCGATCGGTGACTGTGTCAAAGGCAGAAAGTCACCGTGATTTATACGATCAGTGGGTGGGTCAGGTAGCCCAGCTGGCCCACTTAATTGATTTCTAACGATCGGCGGCGGTTGGCCTAACGAGATGCCAGCCCACTTACCTGGGCAACCCACACCGCCCCACACTGACGACCGAGACGACGATAAAGTCACTCAGTTAAATGGCGGAGATGTCGCCTGCGAGTCCATGCATCAAATGCCCGTCGGCAGCGATCGCTCGTCCCAGTCGTTGCCATGTTAATCAAACAGCAAAGTCCATCAACAGGTGACATGCGGACAACCAGATTAGGCGGCTGGAGGGCAGCCGACGACGTAAGCCGTGACTGCAGTCAGACAGGCTCACACACACGCACGCGTGTCGGTGCGATAATGGAGCTGCCTCGTCCGGCCAAATGGCCCCCAAAACAACTTCATTCACAAAAAAATCTCTGACGAAAAATGGCCAAGGAGGCGAGCGCTTAACTCACTGCAGCTGGGGAAGTCCAAGTTGCAGTTGAAGTGCCATTAAAAATATCTTGTGGATCCGAAAGGGGCGCGGGGGGCGTTGCGAGACGGACAGTCGGCTGGGCTACTTGTTGCAAACGGCAGCTGCGGGGGCAGCCATCAGAACATACGCCTAATGCCACAACTATCGACATCCGCCATTTAGCTTCGTCCCCAACTTCCCCACGGCACAGTGGGTGGAAGTTCAGAGATAAACAAACGAACAAAAAGCGAGGGAAAATGGAAAACTATCAGGATCAGCAAAATATTATATTCTGAGAATTCTGGGTATGATTTACGTGATAATGGAGATCCTTCGGTCGTTGGGGTCGTCTATACACAACCTACTTTATGGAGGCTTCATGAAACCTTTATTCCACTATTTGTTTTCGATCTGAAAACCTTTCAAAGATGATCTGAAAAATGAAAAACTGTCACCATTTTTTTAGATTTTTTTCTTAGTGGAATCAAAATGTTATAAGAATGAAGATAAGATCTTAAATTTGGAAGATTTATGTCATCATCTATTTAGGAAACATTTAGAGATTTCTGGGTATGATTTACGTAATTAGAGGGAGATCCTTCGATCGTTGGGATATTCATTTTTATTCCTCTATTTGTTTTCGATCTGAAGACCTTTCAAAGATGATCTGAAATATCCATTTACCCTGAAGAATGGAACTTTCAATTGCTTTAATATAAAGGAAACATTGAAAGGTTTAATTTACATATTTTTAAGGGTCCTTCGATCGTTGGGATCATCTATCTCAAGACTGCTTTGTAAAACCTTTATGAAATATTTATTACACTATTTTCTATTTCGTTTTGAAGACATGTGAAGTTACAAAGATTATCTCTATGGAATTTCCAATTCCTTTAAGTTTTCTTCGGAAAATTTTCTTCAATTTTCCGCTTGACTTTCAACCAATGTGCCTGGGATCGAACCCTGGGCGCCCAGTGCATCTGGCCGACTGGCG
>JBAMCP010000132.1:46398-83328 GCA_037075105.1 Lissocephala sabroskyi | reverse complement strand
AAAGTAAACGATTTCTGTTTGTGCTTCTTCTTTACAGTTTCCGTTTCTTCGTTCTTTCATTGGTTTTTTTTCTGCTGCTACCATTTTCGGGGTCTGGGCAGCTCTTTGATTTTGGTGTGTGCGTGAGGCTTTTGTTGGTGAGAAGGGCAGGGGGGGGGGGAGAGGGCGGCTGACGATTAACGCCTTCAATTTGTGCGCCAATTTGAGCCGAGGCTTTTACCGTTAGGCAAACAGTTAACATAAGTGAAAATGAAGTGGCACGAAATCCGAACGACGACGGTGAAGGGCGGCCAGCGGCCCGATGACAACGGGCCGCCTGATGAGGCAACAGTAGTTCCCCCCCCCTCCCCTTCTCCCCTTGTCAGTGTTATTGTTATTATTATGCTCATTTGTTGTTTGTTATGTTGTTGTTGTTGTCGGTTTGCTTTCTGTAAGAATCATGACAGTCGGACTTTTCGTAATCGTCTCCAAAGCATTAGCACTCGGAATTGTTGTCGCTGTTGTTGTTGTTGTTGCTGTTGGCGAGCTTATGTAATTGCTGGCATGAAAAGAGAACAAAACTGAAGTGAAAGAAGTCGGACCGGCGTGCAAATCCTGGGGGCAAACTCGGCTCGGAATGCGGCCAGCGGAATGTGGCAAATTGTTGGCCTGATCTTTCTCTCTTTTTCTCTCCCCTCCTCACCCTCTCTTATCTTTCAGACAATTCGCACTTCTTGTTACCAATTTCCCCGCCCAACGACTTTGCACGACTTTGGTTACAATTCTTTTTAATTCTTTTGTCTGCAGGCGGGGCGACTTTGTCGGGATGTCGTGCTCCTCCCATAAATAAACTTCACACATATGGAATTTAGGATCGCCGTGGACGGCGACTGTTGGCCGATTGCCGGTCATCTTTTCCCCTTTTTTTTGCATTTCTCGTTAAGCGGTTCGTTAAGTGAATTTAAAAGACATAAATTGCGTACTTGTCCGTTTCAGAATTTATGTCAACCTTAAATCAAAACCAAATATCGTGAGCGGGCGGAGGCAGCCGTCGGTTGCCGTTGCCGGTGGCTTGCGTGTTGCTTGGTTTGTTGAACCCGGCGATTTGTTTCTTAACGGTTTCTCAAGAGTTATATAACCAAAACAACAGTGACAACCCACGATTTTAATATTACAAGGAATAGGCTTCAAAATATTACTGGATTTGGAGGTTATTAGAGTGGAAGGTGAAGGAATATTCGGTAGAGAGTAGATGAAGTTATTTCAAGATCCCTGCTAATATTTGTACTTCCCGAAATGTCTATAGTTTTCGTGGGATCATAAGGGATATAAAGGAATCAAATTGATCTCAGGGTAGCTGATTCGAACGACTTTGCTTTAAGCAGAATTCCAGGAACAAAGAATCAATAAATTTTTTATTACATACAAATATTTTTGATAAGAACTCTTAAGAAAAAGATTAGTTCTTCCTTCGTTTTCAAGGACTGTGTGTTTCCCTTTCTCCACCTCTCCAAAACTTCTAAAATCTTTAAGTTATTTTTGATTTCTGTTCCCCGCAAAGCAAATGACTTAGAGCACGAACTTGACTCTAGCGGCGGCCAAACTGCAAGCACTTCGGGGCGAGCTTTTCAAACGGCTGGCGTCGCTGCCGACGTCGACGGTTGACGCTGACGTCGCTGCCGACGTTGTTTGCATTTCGTTTTTGTGGCTTTTTGGGTCAGGCAGTCGACCGATGGACAGCCGGACGGTCGGTCAGAGAGAGAGGAGACCCCAAATCCATGTGCTTGGCTAGCCAAGGTCCCCCGCCACGCCCCTACGGCCCGCAGTCGCTGAAGGAAATTCGTTTTTAGCATGCGAATGCGCCGAGCATTTTGACAAATTGTGGGCCTTCGACAACATCGATTGCTGTTGTTGTGGGTGAAGCCGAAATGTGGGTCAGCGACAGGCCGGCTGACCCGCTGGCCACTCCTGAGAATCAGACCGCCGCGGCCACTTTTCATATTTTTCTTTTTTCGTTGCTGCTGCTCCCACCACTGTTGTTATTTATTTCCCTTTCACTTGGCGTCAACTTACTTTCCGTCCCAACAGATTCTACCCAAAGCCCGCCGAGCGCCTTAAAAGGCCGCCCTGCTCCCCGGTAACCAAATCATCTTACACTTTTTATTTATTTTATATATCGCGGCGGATCGGTGGCGTAGATCGGTGTTTGTGCTTTTTGTCGGTCCACTCATAAAAATGAAATTCCCGCCGTCGTGCGCTCTGCGCTTTCTTGCTGGCCCCGTCGGCGGACCGAGCGGCCGACTGGCTCACCGACTCCGCCGGCTTGGCTAGCTGGTTGCTCATTTTTATGGCAACATTCTTTGATGGTTGACCTCAATTGCTTTTGCTCGCTTACACTGCCGCCGACGTTGGCTGACGTGCGTCCCACCTTCTCACCTACCCGGTCTGTCCGTGTGTCCGTCTGTCTGCTTTTTTTGGTGGTAAGAAAGTTTTCGTCGTTTTTATTTTCATCTCTCGCCGGGTCTCAGTGGTTGTTGTAATTCACCTTAAATGGCTTTTTGTTTCTAACGATCAAAATGCTCGGATTTTGTAGTTCATTCTGGCCGGACAGCTGGACAGTGGCACAGACGAGCGGATGGACAGACAAGGAAGTCGGTAATAGCGTATAAATTTGATTGCTAATGGCGTTGACCCAATTAATTCTCCACTCGCTCCATCGCCATCGCCGGGCAGCTTCTGTCTTCACTTAATTCACCAAAATGATAGTTATTCATTATCTTTGATTACTTTCATTAGATACGCAGCCGGCAGTCGCCCCCGGGGGAACTACTGATCTGGGTGGGTTGCTCTTTGGGTGTTCTGAATACGAAACTTGTTTGGGAAGGAACTTTTCGATTCAGCAACTCGATTTCTGGGGTCTGTTTAGGGACAGTTTTTAAGATGTCTCCTATAGTATATTTGTTGATCTCTCTGAGTTCCCTTAGGGACTTCTAAAAGATTCCTTCCTAAAGTTTGGAAGACTCTTAACCTGCTTTGAGTTTCCTGATGCCTTTTAAGATCACATAAAATGATCTCTACTCTGACTTACAAGCTGGGCCGAGAGGTATTCTCTTTGACTACCTAAAGGAGCCTTTTTTATGAAACCGTTTTGGCATCTTACAGTCGATTTATATTTGCACAATTTATCGTCATGCAACCCTGAGTTCAAGTTCAGGTTTCCTCTGCTGACTATAGATGATTTGTAAGACTAAAAACTATTCTTGTTCTTAAGTTTTAAAAGGCACAACGAAGAAGAAAACATACAAAGAGTTGGACAGGTGGACCTGAGGGATTTTTGTCCCTTTAGACTTTACATAGTAGAATCTCTATAGATCCTCAAAGCCTCTGAAACAGTTTACTTAGAGTTCTATAGAGCAATAATTCCTCTAAGACCTTCTTGCAATTTTTATAAGCAATTTCGTGAATTCTTTGAACTTTCACAGGTTCTAGTATTTCAGTTCACTTCAGAACTCTGAAGATTCCCAAACCGAAAGCAAATTTACTTCTCCACATCTTTTTGCTATCTTTATGAGCAATTTAAACAATTCTTTGACTCTGAAGATTTCCAAACCTTCCTTGTTTTTTATTTTCCTACATTCCCGCTTTGGGTAAATTAATTCCATCATAGCCAAGATCTTGAAATATGCAAATCTCCATTACAAATTTGTTCTGTCTTTAGTGGATTTATATTCCTGCTTCTGAGGGTTGCTTATTCTTTGCTATCTCTTCAATGATGTTTCGAGATCACAGCCATAAATTTCTCTTTTATTATCTTTACCTCCGTCTTTCCACCGCCCCTCCTAGAACTTTTCTAGCCAGCTTCCCATTCCCCATTCTCTTTTTACTAGTCGTAAATTCTGAGTGTGCGTGGCTGTGGCTACGTGAGAGAAAGTGTAGAGATTCCCAGAAACCGAATTAAAGCATTTATGGGGCAAATCTGATAGCTTATCTGCCCCTCGCGGACGCCCGTCGGATCTCTTATCGGAGACCGGAACCTCCCATCTAGGAAGATTAGAAGCTGTTTTACTTACATTGCGCGAGGCCGGGATTATCCACGAACACGGGGTTGGCCTGGACGACGGCCAGGAGGAGGCTGCCGAGCGCCACGAGGGCGGCCAGCGGCAACATTTTCCCAGGTGACGACGACCGCAGGTGAAATTGATAAGCAGGTGACGCGGCTGGCGGTGGCGGTGTTGTGGGTGCGGCGGACCGGCAATGCGGGCTCTGTGCTCTACTTCGGTGAGGCTGTCGGTCCAAAGAGCCCAACATGCCCATCTGCAAAGGAGAAACAAAAAACGAGAATGGAGATTCAGTTTTGAGTCACTCAATTTCTCATACAAATGAAACCAAAATTTCGGGCCCGGCCACTTAAATAATCTCACGGAAATTTGGTTATGGGCACGGCAACAACTTCGGCGGACCTGCGTAGTTTCTGTGGGTGACTCAAGTAGGTGAAAGTCGTCGCCCGGTCGAGTGACTTGCATATGCAAAAAAAAACAACGACACCGACGACAACGCAAATTGTTTTTGGGGTCGGAAAATGCGTTAAAAGCAAAAGTGTTGGGTCGGGGGGACGTGGAAAGCTTCGCCGGGTGCAATGAACCAAAAACGGTTTCATAATCCTAACTGTGCTTGGGGTTTCCGAGGCAACTGAGTGCCTGATGCATTCTCATGAATCGTCCGAGGGACCGAAAGAAAGTTGATGGCCAAATGATGACATAAACGGAAAGAAAGCGCAGTCCGCGTTCTGAATGAGTTGACATCCCGGGCTCGTTTTTTATTATCGCCGTCGATCGGTTCCGTTTCCAAACTGGATGATGATGATGATGGCTGGTTAGTTAGCCGGGCCGAGGGTAGCGGGGGCCTGGCTGCGTTGACAAATGAGGCAACATTAGAAGATGCCTAGCTGTTTATTTTTTTTGTTCTTCTCTTTGCTTCTGCAGCGTTTAGAAATTTGCTGTTGCGTTTCGTGTTTCGTGTCGTCGATCTTTTCCCCCAGTCTGTCCGTGTGTGTGAGTGTGTGGAGAGTGAAGACTCAACTGTTATGTGCGTTGCGTAATACGGTCATTGACTTGCCGGCGTTGCTGTTGTCGTCGCCGTTGTCGTTGTCTTCTCCCATCATCCGTCACCGTTTGCTGGCCGGGCCAAGAACACTGGCCGCGGGTCGGCTTAAGACCGACATTAGTGATGCGAAAATGTAACGTGTAATCACAGTGATTGCTCTTAAGTACAGTGATTTTCTGGCCGCTCTAGGAAAACTTAAATCCACATGGGAAATATGCCGCCTCCCCAGGAAGTGAGCTCGGCTCAGGCGATCGGTAGGAGAAATTATTGAAAGTCTTGTGAGTTAAATAATCTTCTGATTTTTGGAGGAGGCTTACAGAATCAAAGAAAGTTTAGAAGAAAATTCAAATGGAGCCTTTGGGGCTGCTAATGTGGCAGCTGTGGGCGATTGAAGTGGCCAAAGTTTTTCATTACAATTTAATTTTCCTTGCTTGAAGTAATTTATTGTGTCTTGAATTTCTGGTGAGATCAGTCAGCTAAAAGAAATTCTTCTTCTGTTTTTTTTGGTCACTGAAATTTTAGAAGATTCTTACGGTTCTTGAGATGATTTTGAATATCTAACGGTTCAGTTTTTGAAAAGGTGACAGATTGCCAGACTAATTTGATATATTGTCTCTTAATGGGATCCCTAAAGAATCAAAAATATTCTAAGGGCAGACAATTTAATACAATAAAGCGGGGGACTTGAGTTTCTCACATTTCAGAAATGTATTTCTTAATGGAGATGATGTAAGATTAAAAATGAAACAATCCATTGGAAGCCTTTAGGTCTCCTATAAATCCTTAAAATCTTCCTTCAGGGAAACCGCTAAAATCTCCAGATAATTTATTCACTTCCGTGAGAAATCTTCACACTTTTGAATAAAAATAGAGCCTTATTTTTACTGTGAGAGGCAAGAGCCTCTTCCAGTTCTTGAGCTCAATTTGTCTGTCTCTACTTCCTCTCCTCTCTTCCCCCTCAAGTCTTAAATATCGCCCACTCCTTTCTGTGCCGCTTCTGCCCAATCACTTTCCCGGTCTACAGCCTTCAGCAAGTGCACGGTGGATTCTTAGGATTCCCACTCCCCTGTCCCGAATCGATTGCGGCTAGAACCACAAATCTTGAGAGATTTGGTTGTTGATTTTTGTGTATTTGGGTCACGTTCTTGGGCCGGCCAACCCACATACAGTTTGGCGTGGCTCTTCCTCTTTTTCACGGTGGTTGATGGTTCTTTTTTTGGAGAGCTTTAAATGTGCAAATTAACACGATTATTGGGCTACTGGCCACGCACAGCGAGCGGGTGAGAATCCCGCTTACACGCCCAGCGGAGCAGTCGAGGCTCTCGAATGGCACGTGAGTGTCAGAATTCTTGTTCGGCTGGCCGGCTTGGCCCGGTTAAGTGGGTCAACCGCTTCAAATGATTTGCATATTCGGCACGGAAGATTTTCGAGAGTCTGGGCTGCCCGCTCTCCGGCAATTAAGTGATTTCTCGGGCCTTACAAATCGGCGAGGGGGCGAGTTGTCGAGGGGCGACAATTGCCCGGTTGGTCGTTAAAAGTGAAATTAAACACACACACACACACACGCACACATTGACATACATTATTTTTGGGGGGCTTATTAAAAAGAGATTTTTTTGGAGAAGCTTTTCGCGCTTTGTTGCCCGACGACGGTTACCATAATTTGTCGGCCAGGCCCAAATAAAAGCGAAAGTCTAACCGCTTTTATTTATTTTATTTATTATGAATTTTCGTCAGTCAAATTAAAAGTGAAATGTCTCAGCCACGAAAGTGACATAAAAAATATATACGAGTATACCAATAAATTTTAATACGAATTAAACTAAAAAACAAAATCAAGAGCCAACAATAGAATGCAGCCGGTTGAGAGACCAGAGAAACCAAGTGAGACCGCTTTGGGCCGGGCAGCCCGAGAGCCGAGTCGGCTTTCATTTGTGCCCAAAAGCGGAGCGCAGAGAAATTTTCGTCTCTCGTTTCTAATTTTGGGCAAATCTGCGGGTTAGTTTTCCCGTGCGTAATTAGAAGTCGCCAGCTTCGTATGTAGAAAGCATGAAACTTTCAATTGCCAGCCAGCCCGGCCGACGCTGCCGCTGGCCGGGCTAATTGGTCGGTTCTACTGCTTCGCAAGAAACAAAAGACTTAAGCCACGAACCCGTCAACGAGCCTCGTCTCAACGGCAGCCAAGTCACGGCTGAAATTATTATAATTAACATGAAATTAAACGCTACCGCCCCTGCCGACGGGGCAGCTTCTGCAGCCTCCACGGCGGGGGCATAATGATGATGCCAAACCTGTAATGTTGTGCTACAAATAAGCGACAGCCCGGCCGACCGCAGCCACAGCCCAAAACATGAAATGCAAATAATGCAAAGCAAAAAAGGAAGAAGGCAGGCAGGCAGGCAGGCCCGCTGATGCCCCCAAGACAAACGCCGATCAGAGATGGCAGGATGGATGGCTGGCTGGCTGGCTGGTTGGCTGGCTGAGACTTTAGACCAAAGCAGGCGCACACACACCAACACACCCACAGCCCGGCAGACACACTGACACCGGCCCCGGACCAGTTTGGGAAGAAAAGAAGCCTGGGCAATTGAAACACTTGTACTCCAGGCGGCCCACAGGAAGGTGCGGCTGGTGGCGGTGCCGATTTGGACTCGTTTGACTTTGGTTCGGGCTGATAAAAATCCAAGTCCGCTTGAACTTGTTCGCCAGGCGAGGCGGCTCCTTGGAGCTTCTGCTGCCAAGCAGTTAAGTGCAGTTAGCCAGAGTGTGCGTGTGTGTGTCGTCTTAATTGACTTGTAGAAAGTGCGGCTTCTTAGGGGATCTCTTGCGGGTTTTGCCCCGACCGCCTGAGACGGGGTTTCCTCTCGGTTTTTTTATGGGTTTCTTAAACTTTTTGTTTCGCTTTGTTTAGAATTTTTCCCACCGTTCAAAGTTGCTGTTGTTTGGGGGCCTCTGCCGGCAATTAACTCACTCGAAACACGCGTAAAAAAACTGAATGCTTGATCCCTCAACGAGGCGCACTCATCGATTGGCCAGGCCAATAATCGCACCCGAACTGCCTGCGTCCGGAGGGGGCACACTCGCGAGGCACACAAAACAAGTCGACGCGCAGACTCAAACTCCAAACGGCGGCAGCGTACTTTTTTTGACGGACCGAACGGAGGTGCGCTCGCCTTGAGAGAAACGCGCATACAGAAGATCCACACGCGAGTCGAGGGGGCCCAAAGCCGCTGCCGAGATTTCGCCAAAGCGCGGCAGCGACGCCAACAGCGACGTCGGCTGAGCTGAAGAACCCAGCCACAAAGAAACACTCACACACACGCACACCAGCCGCGCTGGCAGCGGTGGGGGCCGCGCATGCGTGAGTTGCTAGTCGAGGCGACGCTGCTGCTACGCGCATAACGGTTTCCATTAAGGCCAGCAGTCGTCGTCGCCGGCGTCGTTGCCGTCGTCGCGCTTATTCAAATGAATAGCCACACACACACACGCACACACACAGGCAGCCAGGCCGTCACTCTCTCGGGCCACAGCTGATTGGCGGTCGGCGGTGGGCCCAGCGGAGCGGAGCGGGGCTGGCAGGGCTTTGGCTTTGAGGTTAACAGCGCTTTCACATTAAAAATAGTAAGCACACACACACACACACACACGCACACACACACAGTCTTTCTTTGATATTTTGAAGTGCAAATGAGTCGCGCGGGCCGTCGTCTTCTTGCCTGTTTGCCATTCTTTTCGAGGCGACTTGGACTTGTTGGGCTGGTGTGGGTTAATTTATGCCCGCCTTGGGGTTAAGGAAAGCCAAACGTTCTTGATAAGAACTTGAGATCTTACCAAATTTCGGTGGCTGCTTTCTTGATTTCCTTGTGACGTTTAAATTTTCATATTCCGTTTGGCGCTGCCTTCAAGTTTCGGTGGCTTTGGCTTGCTGGTCGTTGCTCGCGAGAGATGAAGTAACAAATCATTAATGTTAATGATTTTCTAAAGATCTCTTTAAAGCGGGGAGGGGGGCACGGCACACAAAGAAGCACACACACTGCGGACGGCGCGACGCACGGACTGACGCATCGATCAGATGATTTCACGGGGCCGACAGACTGGCAGAATGACAGTTGTCGTTGGCAATCTGCGCGTTTGTTCGGTTGCTTTTCCTCTTCTTGTTTTCTTCTTTTCTTCTCTTCTTTTCCTCTTGAACTTGAGAAGAGACCTTGACACTGACGCGGCTCAACAGCAACTGATGAGCAGCCAACCAGCCAAAGACCGGGCTTACCGCCGTGTCCAAGAAGTGGATGGCAAGTGGAAGCTAAGAGAGCGAGAGAGTCGCCCAGCCAGGCGGGCCTCAAGCTTGTGGCGCTCTCGATGGCCTTAGCCAACCAATTGATAAGCGGCTTCTGGCCAAGTCTAATTCACTGAGGCAGCAACAGGTGGCAGGCTGGCCATTGATAACTGGAAAGACGAAGCGGAAATGCTGCGATTAGGAATTCCCGGCACGTCCCGGGCCACTCAACCCGCCTGTGCCACACAGAATTTGATTGTTGTCTTTCGGAGTTATCTCGGCGTTTTTTGGAGTTATCAGTGTTTATATTTTCCCAGGGTAGTCGTCTTGGCCGGGCTGCTACCTCCACGGGTTCTTGTTTGGCCGCAAATATTTGCTTTCAACCTGTCAGCGGCCGGCAGCAGCGAGGCTGCCAACTTGCACGGTGAATTTCCCCAGGCGCACAAAAGTATGCAACGTTTTCAAAGCGTTGCCAAGTTCGTTGCTTAAGTCTTTTTTTTAACTAAACGAATTATTAATACTTTTTATTTGTTTAATTAGCTTAAGCAAGTTAATAAATTCTTAAAACATTACAAAGAAATTTGTATACGGGCAATAAATACGAAACATTCTCACGACTATCAAAAATAAATACAAGGATCATAAACGAGGGGCGCTCAAGGAAAACAAAAGAGACACAGCTTAAAATCTAACAACCCCGAGCCGTAGAGGAATCACATGGCCAGGCCACAGGCCGCCTGCTCTACAGCTACGCGCTGCCGTTGCCGTTGTCGTTGGCCATCACCTTGTTGATCCACGGCACGAAGCGTTGGATGTTCGTGTAGACGCCTGGGAGATGCTCCCGCCCACAGCCAATGCCCCAGGACACCAACCCAATCAGCGTCTTCCTGCCCTCCAGCGTGAGCGTCAACGGGCCGCCCGAGTCGCCCTGGCAGGAGTCGCGACCGCCCTCCTTGTAGCCCGCGCACAGGAACACATCGTGGATGGCCTCGCGCCTGCCGGCAGCCCGGAACCACCGCTGGCAGCGGTCGTTTGAAATCACCTCCACGTCCACCTCCTGCAGCACTGAGGGCACAGTGCTCTGGCCGTGCCGGGTGCGTCCCCAGCCCGCCACTGTGGCCATCTTGCCGGTCAGCTTGGTGGCCGGCGGCGGCAGGCAGACGGGGATGATGTGCTGCTTGTAGACGACATTGCGGTCGAGCCGGATGAGGGCCACGTCGTTTTTGAAGTCCGCCGGATTGTAGTGGGGATGGACTTCCTTGCGTTCGATGCCGTATTCCTCGTGGTTGAGTCGCTCCTCCTGGCCGCGCACGTCCCACTCGCCCAGGCGGATCTTCATGTTGGAGTTTGTGGTTCTGCAAGGGATTTCAGTTGACTGAAAGATGCTCAGCGTTGGAAAATAATCTGACTTACGTGGCCACACAATGGGCTGCAGTGACCACCCAACGGTTGGAGATCAGCGCCCCACCGCAGCTGAGCTTGCGCGTGAGGAAGCCGCTTTTGATCAGAGCCACCTGCCAGGGATGCGAGCCAAAGCCCGTGGAATGCCCGCCGACAATGCGATTGGTCCGAGTGAAGACCTCGCCGCAGCCTGGGGAGAAGAAACAATAACCGATTAAGTCGAAAGGCCGAAACTTCCCACGCAAACCAAATAAACGAAAGCCCTGCCCATCCATCAAATTGAAAAATGTGCGGGTTCCCAAAAATCAGTGCACCGAAAAGAAAACAAAACAAAACCAAAACTCCTCTACGTGCAAAAGAAACAGTGCGTTAGAAAGAGAAAGAGAGAGCGGGGTGGAGGGGGTTGGCAATACCCGGCACTGGTCGATAGCCATCAGTGTAGCCCGCGTACTCGTCGGCCGCCTCGCCGGCATTCAAATCGAGCACATTGCCCACCGCAAAGGGCTGCGCGGGCTCGTGGAGGGCGGGCGGCGGTGGCTGTCCGTTCTCGGCGGCCAATTCGGAGTCGAAGAAGCTGTCCAGATGATTGGTGATGCCGCTGATGCCGCCAGTGGCCGCCTCGTGCTCCCAGCTGTTGAGATTCGGCCGGTGGGGCTGCTGTGGTTTAAACGACGGCCGTTTGGTGGTGTAGAGCGAGGAGCCACCCTGGTAGCTGGGGTAGTGCGAGGCCGACACCGCCGAGGCCGCTGGCAGGCCGTTCGGGTGGTGCGACTGCGGCGGCGACTGCTGGTGGTGGTGGTTGTGGTGGTGGTGCTTGTTGGCGTGCGAGGGCGCCAGGTCGGGGTAAATGTCATGCAAGTGAATTATGTCACCTGTGTGAGAATCATGAACTTCATCATCAACAACTTCTGCTGGGAAAGTTGAGGGGCGGGTCAAATTTCACTTGACTAACGACGAAAATGGGCGTCCGTTGGAGTTATGTCAGCCATGAGTTAATTTTTTTCGCACGTAATTCAAATCACCGAAAAATCAAAGACAACGCGACTGCAGAACCGCGGACCTTTCATTAACACTTCCCCAGTCCGTCCGACCCGCGGCCTGGTTGACTTTTTGGGGGGCTGTTTTCAATGCTGTAACTCAATTTCCCACGAGCTGAGGGGGCAGCCGAAAACAAAATAATAAAAACCTGAAGTTTGCCGACGTCGCGACGACGCGTCGCCCCGAAATTGAAACAAAAGAAATTTCACTTTTAAATGCAAAAAAAGCGTTCACCTTCGTTTATTTCCGCAACTGCCTAGCAATCCGGGGGACTGGGAAGGGAACTTTTGTCGCCAGACACAATCTCCTCGCGGGCCGAGTTTCTCAAAAGAAAGTGAGCCGCCAGAATTTTGGGAAATTGCCCGGGAAACGAAATTTCGGTCAAACTGAACTTGCTACCCCCAAAAATTTTCCATTGTATTTCTTTCTCGTCGGCTCTTGTGGTTTCTGTTTATGTACCAAGAATTATTTATAACATGTTGTAATGTCAGTCGTCGGCTGTTTGTTGTTGTTGTTGCTGTTGGAGTTACATGAGGCCCATGAGGCAAACGCGCAGCTCTAGAAAATTAAACAGAGCACAACAAAATGGCTGGCTCCTCAGCCGTCCAACTGTCCAATCGCCGTTGATCGGTTGTGGGTGTTGTTGTTGGTTTTTTTTTTGGCTTCTCTTGGGTTTCTTTGGGCCAACTTAATTGGAATTACGAGACTCTGACCAACACGCCGAGTGCAGTTTGTGCAGGCGTCAAGCAGCTGGCGGAGTTCAGCTGCCCACCCGAATGGCAGGCAGCGGCTCCAAATGTCATAAGAAATTGCACTATGGCTTGGTATTTGGAGTTTACCGAAATCTCCGAGGTTTTTTGGAGAAGATTTTGGCTTCTCGAAAGTTTCAAGTCGAAGATGTCAAACTCACCCACTGTCTTTTAAGATTTCTGATAACTTCAACGAAGTTTGTAATATTTTAATTGCTTTTAAGCCTACACGGTCTCTAGGCTTTCTGGGGTCTCTCGAAGAGGTAATTGAAACCGAAAGCTTTGAATTCCCATAACGAAGTTTCTTGAATCTTTTTCACTACTTTCCTTACTTGTTGTGAAACCTAAAAATTTCCTACGATAATTGTATTGCCATCTTCTTTCTAAGAAAGTTTGAAACTCTTTCATCATTTAAGGCATCGAAATTCTAGTAAAAATCTTAGCCTGAAGCCTTTTCTTCTCTTAGGATTGGTATGACTTTAAGCTCTCTAAAGAACTCTCTCAATAAATCCTTCTTTCTGTCTTGTCTACTTTCAAGATTCCCTCCAACCTACACCAGATTTTTGTAGGCTTCTGAGGCTCCTCAAGTCATCCAGACACTCCCACCGCTTTGACCCTCAGCCCAATCGCCGCCCTTAACCTCGGCCCGTCAATTCGATCGCTGGGAACTGGAAGCCGCGTCCCCTGGGGGAACCAGCAATTTGTTGTCATTTGCGAAACGCGAACTAATTTAAATCGCGAATTACATAACCCAAAGTGGGGCCAATTTGCCAGCCCCACAGGCCGACGGTTCTGTGTACTCACTCGTGTTGTTGACCGGAGCCGAATGAGCGTTCTCCTCGGAGTCGAGATCTTTGTCCACACAACAAGACCAAATCATGCCGCCGGAGCAGAGGTCCAGGGGCTTGCCACCGCCCAAGACGCACGAGATGGACAGGCCGCATTCGAATTTGTGGCCACGAAAGCGGCACGACTGCGGGATCACTGCAAAGACAGAGAAATGGAGATTGCATTTAATTTGGTTACAAATGCCGATGGATCCCGGGATCTCTACTTCTGGAAAGCATTTCCATCACGGAGTTCTCGCCATAGTAGCCGGTGCCGCTGCGCCGGGAGAGGGCATCCAGGATGAGCATATCGTGCTCCTGCTGGGCTGTGGGATAGCCGCCGCCCAGGGCTGAGGCGGGCAGGAGGAGCAGGCAGATTAGTCTGAGCCAAGTGTCCTTTTTGCAGGCATGTTTCCTTCGGTGAGGGGGCATTGTATTTGGTGAACTTTCACTTTCGATTGAGTTTGAGTTGACTTTCTATTTTGGCGAGGCGGTGGACGTTGAGGAGGACAATCAAGGATTTCACTTTTCATTTCTCATCGCTGATAATTTGGATTGGGTTTTTGTTTTTGGATGGCCGCGCATGCGCAACGCAAGCGTTGGGCGCACAAAAATTTCACGGCACTTCGCGCACGAAAATAAAGAAAATTTATGTGAATTTTTCTTTTATTTTTCGGTCTCGCTGGCGAGCTTTCAAAGGCGACCGACCGCACGTCGGGAAATTCAGCTCAGAACTAAGACGAAATCGCGTGGCCAACGCGCGTTTAACCGACGCTCGAAGAGAGCCCCACAAAGAGCAGCGCGCCAGCGGCAGCGGCAACTCCGCCGCCTGGCATTTCGCCATTTCACTGGAAAGCCAGCGACGTCGGCCGCGGCCGCGGCAGCGGCAACAGCTGAGCGGATTGGAAATGCGGTTGCTCTGGTTTTGTGGGCCTGAGGAATTCGGAGTCGCAGGCCGCAATTTGTGTATTTTTGTGGCCGATTTGATTAGCAGGTGCTGGCCGCCAGCTGAGGGCGCGCGGCCATCAAATCGATGCTTAATTGCCCCCGACACTTTCGATTTCTGGCTGTCTGGCAACTTTGCTGCCGCGGGAAGCCATTGAACTTGCACTGCAATTTGTGGACCGCCGGAGATTTTTTCTAATAATTTCGGGTTTGCTTTCGGAACTCGGCTTGTAATTTTGTTTAATGGTCGCTTTCTTTGCCGGGCCTGCGAGGTTACCCAATTCGGGGAGAGAACGCACGCTCATTTTTCATTTTCTTCGCGCTTAATTGGCTGACGGGTTGAGGAAAGTTCGTGGGTTGGGAATTTATGGGGCCACTCGGTGGCCCTCAGCTTTCTCGCGAGGGAAATATTCGCAGTGATTCACCACGAACTTGACCCACAAAACAGTCGCACCCTTCGATCAAGGTTGCATTTGCATAAACAAATTTCCAAACTGGCCGACTGGAAATTCCCCCCCGAAAGACTTAGGCAACGAACTTGTTTTCTGATACTCACAGTCGAGGTCGTCGAAGAACTTGGCCTCCTTGGGCAGCTCCTTGTCGATGGCCTGCTTCAAATCCGCTGGTATGGCCTCATTATAAACAGCATTGTAGTTGGCCAAACTGCAGCCCACGAGCCGCAGCAGCAGCAGCAGCCGCGCCGACGTCGCTGCAACTCCAGGCCGCATCTGGGGGGACTTTCGATTTCGCTGGGAGCTGAGTGGGCTGCGTGCCCGCACGACTTTTGATTAAATAATCGCCCGTCGGCTCGTTTGCATAGCAGCCTCGGCAGACCCACAAAATCGAATTAAACTTAAAAGTCGCTCACGAAAGCAGAGAGAAAAGCACAGCGACAATCGGGGGGATTAGCGTGCAACGAGCCGCGGCGTTTTGCAAGGCGCCTTCGAAAATTCGGCAATTCAGCGACGGCAATTTCAATGTAAATACGGAGCACTCATAACCGCGCTGCACGGCCAAACGAACGACAAGGCAAACATTTTCTTTAATTTAATCTTCGGTCTGTTTTACTTCTTTTTGTATGACTTTTTTGCCTTGTCACACTTTTCTCCCTGGGGTCGGCGGAGCGGCTTTCGTCGCTGCTGCACTCGCTCGGCGGCCCGGTTTGCGTGGCGCGAACAGTTTGCGGTAACGTCAAAACAGTTAATAAACAGACCGCTGACAAATCCAAAATCAAAAGGCCATAAACACACGCTCCTCACCAACACGCACGCACGCCCGCCGATTGAGTAATACCGACGACTGGCGAGAGAGGCGGCGAGTTCGGTTCGGTTGAAATCGAAAGTGAAAAGTGAGGTTCGTGGAGCTTCCCAGCGACGGCCACGACGGCCGTCTAACGTTGGCGCTGGCGACTGCAGTTCGGCTCTCAAGAGGAAGTTGCCGGCGCATCTCAACAAATTGGCAACAGGAAAAACCAGGCGGCCTAAACGGCCAGTCAAGCGAAAGCCAAATGCTCACAACATCTCATTTCCAGTTTACCTCAACCGTGAAAAGTCGTCGGCAAAAAAACCCCAAAACAGCCATTGATTTTTGCCAGGCCAGCCCCCAACCATTTTCGCCTTCTGGCGATTCTGTGTGGGGCGAGCAGTTCAAGGAAATCTGGCCAAGGTCTGCCATCGAAAGACTCAGGCAACGAACTTCTCCAGCAATCGAAGGCAACAGTCCGCGGCCCACAATCGAATTACAACAGCAATCAAAACAAAATGCAGTGCGTAACAAATGACAAACGAGGAGCAGGCCACGGGGGATTGCCCAAGCGGAGTCGCTGCCTCCGCGCGCCCGCAACTTAAGCGCCTTTAATGTGTTTAATGTACAAATTATGAGTAACTTGTTGGGGGTGCCAAGAGTAAATGCAGGTGATTGTGCCATTTCGGCCAAGCGCCCGGCCCGGCCGGTGACATAACCCCAAACAAAAGGCCTGATAGAAATCGCGGGCGACGTGCTGGCCGGGTTGCAAAAGCTGGCCTGAAATCGCGGCTAACTGAATTTGGGAGAAGCCAATCAAAGCCGCCTACAAGCCAGTTAACTTGGCCAACAACCGTTCAAGGTCACACGCACGCGCCTCGCCTCGGAATCGAATTCAAAATTTCTTTATTGCACTTGTTGGTTGATGGGGGAGGGGGGGGACTTAAATACTAATTTCAGGGCCTACAGTCTAATGAGATAGCTGACCTAAGGTTCGTTGTGGGCCACTACGTCGAGCATCCACTTGACAGTCTTTTGTACATTGTGATAGATTCCCGGCTGATGGTCCACGCCGCAGCCAAATCCGGCGCTCGTGATGCCCACGAGAATGAATCTGCCGCGCTCCTTCACCACCAAAGGCCCGCCGGAGTCACCTGAAATACACAGCAACAGAGATTGGATTACAGCGCTGCTAAGTTAACAGAGGCGGGCATTAATTGTAGCCCCGAAAGTAGGCAACATCATTTGGCCGACAGTTTGTGCGGCGACCCGAAGGGAGGTTAGGTGGACTTTCAAATTAATCAAAGAGACTTTTTAAATAAAGGAAATAATAATGCCTGGAGGCTGAAAGGCTTCAATAGGTTGGACTTCTTGGTTCGAACACAAAACCGACCATTAGTTGATTTATTAACTGGCCTTTTTTGGCTTCAAAACTATCGAGACTATTGAGATTTCAGTATCAGTAATGAATTTGATCAAAGCCTTCAAAGAAACAGGTAAGAAAGAGTTTCAATTGAATCTCTAAAATCCTCATTTATCCTACTCCAAAATATCAATAAAATAAAACGATTTTAAGGATCTCACTCAACAGGAGAATGATGAATATATCTAAGTAGCCAAGAAGCCTTCAACCACAAGCACCTAAGGGAGCCCAAGCGAATGTGCTTATCGGCATTTTGTATTTCCTAAAAAGCTTTTAAAAAACAATGAATAAGGGTTTTGTCATTCGATTTTGGATCCTCTGAAAACTTTTAGCTCCTATAAAAGAACAGATAGTTGGAAAATTAAAAAGCCTCTAAGCAGCTTTCAAAATCAACTCTTCAATCGCTTATGGATCCTCTGGAAACTTTCCATTCCCCCACAAAGCCTAACTACTCTCCCCCCACCTCGTGGCTTACCCAGGCAGGCATCTTGATGGCCGTCCGAGTGGCCGGCACAGAACATTTCCGAAAACAGCTCCACGTTTATCTGCTTGCTTTCATGCCAGCTGATGCAGTCCAAAGTCGCTGCGGAGACCGAAAAAAAACCGAATGAAAGTCAATCAATCACAATTAAAAGAACTCTGTTGAAATCACTCACTTATGATTGGAACACTGGCCACTTGCAGCATGTTGGTGCCGGCATGGCCCAAATGGGCCTCGGTCTTGCCCCAGCCGGCAATGAGGCCCTTTCGCCCAATCAAACGGATGGGATACTGCGGTAAACAAATCGGCAAAATGTGCTCACTGCGGGTAGAGAAAAACCCCCAAACAATTAGTGGAAATGACCACGGGAGTCCCCGCCCGCCGGCTCACCTGAAACCCGTGGGCCGGGCCAACTTGAGCAGGGCCAAGTCGAAGCGGTCGGGCTGCGTCATTCGAAAATTAAAGCGTGGATGTATGAACTTGTGCAGGACATTGTGCTTCTCCACCGGCAGCGGCTCATGGATGTGCCCGAGGTTCTGGGTATCCAATTCCCCCAGGAACACGGTGATGTCCTGGAGCAAGGCCTGCTGAATGCAATGGGCCGCCGTGGCCACCATATTCGAGGATATAAGGACCCCGCCGCACTGGTACTCCGCAATGCGTATGTGGGCCAGCCAGGGGAACTCGGCGAAGTGGGCGGGTCGGCCGCCTATGATCCGCTTCTGCAGGGTATTCTGCGGGGTACGCGCCAGTCCGCATTCCGGCTGCCTTGGCAGGTTAATTGGATTAGCTCAGCCTTTGGGGACAAACAGACAGGCTGGTTGAATTTACCTTGGCGAACAGTTCGTTGTCATCGCGCCGACGCAGCATCACCCGTTTGGGCAGAGCATTGAGGCTCATCTTGAGCTGGCCGCCGATGTTCTCGAGCGGCGAACTGTGCTGGGGATCGATGACACAGCACGAGAAGAGCCACTTGTTGCTGCCACAGCCTTTGGCATGCTTGCCGCCCTGCAGCCAGCACGAGAAGGACAATTTGCAGGGCCAGATGCCGCTCTGGTGCACACACTCCGACGGCACACCCAGCAAGGTGTTCAGCAGACCTGCAAGTGGGTTGTTGTCAAGTTGCCGATGATTGGGCCGCTTCACTTACTCGCTTGACTTGCCCCAGGGAGGCCGGCCAGACAGCAGAACAGCCAGAGACCCAGGAGATGTCGCATCTTCTTCGTTGTCGTCGCGAGCCAGTCAGTCAGACGGGGAGCATAACTGCGAATGAGTTGGAGCGTTAAAAGCCGGCAGAGCCGCAGAGAATTGGGGGGCGGTTGTCGCCGGCTTCGTGCTAATGAAAGCATGACAATTTCTCAACCACTTTCTTGGGGGCTCTCAATTAATCATCTACTTTTACTATCGGTTTTTGATCGGGTTCTGTTGATTTCGCCTCCCTTCTTATGCAAATCTCCCGATTGATGAAGAGGCCCTGGGAAATTTGAATGGAATTTTTAAGCCTACGAATCTGGCAGCCGTGGCGTTGAGTTTTTTTTTTAATTTTCTATTTGTTGGGTCTTCTTCTTTTCTATTTCAAGTAATCTCCGCTGTGTTTGGTCGGCCATTTGGATTTCTTATTGTTGCTCCACTTTTACTGTTTTTGTCGTCTGCGCGACTGAATGCCTGTCACCCCGTCTGCTCGACTGTCTGCCTGCTGGTCTACTTGACTGTTCGTTTGCTCGACTACCCAAATGTCTGCCCCTCCGATCGCTTGTAAGTCTGTCCGATTGCTCAACTGTCTGTGGGCTTCAAAATCCTTCAATTGAACTGAAATTTTTGTCCTCCTGCTCATCTGTCTGTAATGTATGCCGTCTTCTCAGCAATCCGTCTGTCCATTTGTCTCTCTTTTTGCTTGTCCACTGTTTTCTTTTCAAAAGACTCGCCCTCCCTGTAAGTCTTTTTCAATGGGGATTTTGGGATTGGAAGCTCTTTTCTTTTCTGGTTCTTTGTTTGATTGAACGGAGAGGGAGGTGGGCGGTGGACAGAAGTAAAAGTTTTCTACACTTTCGCAGTCAGGATTTGGGAGCCGTTCTGGGCCACCACCTGTTGAGTGCGTCGAGTCGGACGGTTTCACTGCCGCCGATGGAAGTTGTTGCCGTTTCTCAATTGGGTTAAAAGCGGCCAAGCCGCCTTCGCCGTTGCCAGCAGACGCGTTTCATCTGCTTGCTGGCATCTGTATTTTTCTATATCGTAATAACTGTGCCAATTCTCGAAAAGTTGGCACACATTGCCAGCCGCCAAGACGACACCTACCCAGCCGAGAGAGACCTGAACAGATTCGCACATTCTTCGCTGCATGGGCGGCGGATTTTCTCACAGCTCCACAGCCGCGTTTAGAGTTCAACAGACGACAACCGCAATGCGCCGTCGCCGTCGCCGAGCTCCGCTTTCAATTTAGAAATATTCGTTGCCGCCACAGAAAACCGTTTGGGTGAAGTGAACCGCACGCGTCGATCGCCAGAATCCGACTGACTGGGCGCCGACAGCCAACAACCGACAGAAGCTGCCATCGCAGGCGCGCGTGTTGTTCTCGTTTCTTTTATGATGACGGCGGCTGAGATGAGAAGCAGGTGGTGGGCATATGGGGGAGGGAGGGGGGAGAGATTGTTACCTGAATTCACTAATTATTACGACACGGCGCCAACAAGCGCCCAGGAAATGTTGATTATTCGGCGCGCCACACAAATTGCAGTACCCGTGTGAAGTTCCCTTCTCCTTGGGCAAGCAAGGTTTCCATGAGCTTGTTCTTGTTCCCTTTAGCTAAGAACTTGACTTGGTTTTATTGGCTTTTGACTTTCTAAATTCAGGGCATTTGCATATTTCAAATGGGCGATCGCTAGAAGAAGTTCAACTTTTTTAATTTACAAAGAACTTTTAATTCGCTTTCACTCTCAAAAATACAAAAAGAAGCGGCTGTAAATTTGGGTCGGAATCTGGAAGAACAGGTGAGATTTATGGGTCACAGAAGAGCGTCCGGGTTCTTTCTTCAGGAAATGATTGTTGTCTTAGCCGATCCTCAACTTTGATCGTTGAATTGGTTAGCTGGAAGTTTGGATATAATCTCATCACCGAACTCTTTATACTCAATTAGAATCTGAGAGTTAATTCGGTGAGTTTTGCTTAGGGCAAAATATGCACGAGCTTCCTTAGAAAGATCTTTCTTTCTCTCTTCCTCTATACTCTCTATTGGCAAACTCTCAATACTCGGTCAGAGTTTGATCGATAATTCTGTGAGTTTTGCACAGGGTAAAATATGAATGAGCTTCCTTAGAAAGATCTTTCTCTCTCTCTCTCTCTCTCTCTCTCTCTTGCTCTCTCTCTCTCTCTCTTGCTCTCTCTTCTCTCTACTCTGTATTCTCTTTCTGATCTCTATTCTCTCTACCCTTCCAGGTTTGTTTTCCCTGAATTATCGTTGATTAAGCTCTGAAATATCTCCATTCCTAGCTTCCTTAAGATTCAGAGCTGCTATCTCTTTCCCTTTCTATCCCCTGTTTTAGATCTCTTCTCCCTTGATTACTTATTATTTAAATGTACATAATTTATTTTATTTACACACAAATTAGTTCATAAATAGTTAAAAATTACATAACAGCGCATATGACTAAAATTATTCATAGAATTTTACATAATAATGGAAAATCGTGTACATACAGATGTAATTTAGTTGCCCGGACCGAGGCCGAAGCTTATTGTACTCCATTTTTGTATTTTGGGGGCGATAAAAAGGCAGTGAAGGTGGACGAGGGAAAGGAAAGACTGAATTATTTACAAAAGGACGGGAATAAATAGATGAGCGCAGGGAAGGGCTTAAATATTCGCCGTGAGGCCGACCACATAGGAAATCCAGTCCACCGTGTAGGGCACCCGATGGTAGATGCCCGGCTGCCCGCGAGAGGCGCACGAGTAGCCGGCGGACACCACTCCTAAAAATGAGAGGGATTTTAATGAAGGAGAGTTTTTGGAGGTGGGTTTTGGGGATCTCACCTATGAGGTACCAACGGCCGTTCTTCTCGTGCATGAGGGGCCCGCCGGAGTCGCCTTGGCAGGAGTCCTTGCCGCCGTTGCGGTAGCCGGCGCACATCATCTCCTGGTAGATGACCACGTTGATGCCGTTCTGGCGGTGCCAGCGCTCGCAGATGCGGTTCTCGATGACCGGCACGTCCACGGCCTGCAGGGTCTTGGGCCGCAGCCGTGAGCCGGGATTCAAAGCGCCCCAGCCGGCGGCCCAGCCGAATTTGCCCAAGAAGTCTTCGTTCTTCTCGGGCAGGCAAATTGGAGCTGCCATAAAGCCATGATGAGTGGAATGGATCGGAATGGTGGATCCAACTTACCTATGTGAGGCATAAAGTGCACGGTCCGCTCGAGCGTCAGCACGGAGACATCGAAGCGATCGGCCTGCGGCGTGAACTTGAAATAAGGATGGACGTCGATGCGCCGAACGCCGAAGGTGTAGGCCGGCAGCGGCTCCACCGCCGAGTTGATCACATAGTCGCCCAGGGTCACATGCACCTGGCGGGGCGTGGCTCGGGCTACGCAATGGCCGGCGGTGACCACATGCCGGCGGGAGATCAGTGAGCCGCCGCATCTGCAAGGAGAGTAGGCCAATTAGGAGGGGAGGATTTAGGGGGCCGCTTGAGAGTCTTACCTGGAACTGCCAATGCGTATGTAGGCCTGCCAGGGGAACGAACCGAAGCCGGCATCGTCGCCGCCCACGATGCGCCGCTGGGCGGTTTGCTTGGCCAGGGAAATGCCGCAGCCTAAAATGAAACCGAAATTTCCATTTATTTTTCCAAGCCAAAACTAAAAAATCGCACAAACACGCAACAGAATTAGTAGACCAAGCAACAACAACACAGGACCAGAGACAATTAAATAACAACAAGAATTTACCCCTTACCCTTTGTGGGAGGGCAGAGGGCATGAAATGGGCGACGGACAACTCGCTGATCTTCCGCAATTCTTGGGGGTTTTGTGGTCAGTGGCGTCGTCGGTGCCACAGGCAACTGGGCTAGTGGTTGTGGGTTGTGGTTCAAGATGGTGGGGGTGAGTGTGGGTAACATGCGCATGCGGGGGGTAATTAGGCGGCTGCAGTGCTTTGGTGAGGGTAATTGTGAAATTCTCAGGCTAAATCGAAAGTGCAACAACAAAAACAACTACTTCATGCTCCAATTGACCCCCAACAGACCCCTCCCCGGGGTTTAGTAGTTTGCTTGTGGAAGGGAACGAGGGTCGGGGGTGTGCACATGCTTAATTGAGGATTGTGTGGATTGGCCACCGCTGACACTCACTGGGTTCATTGTTCACCGGTCCAAAATTCTTTTGCGGAAGATCAGTCAAATCGATCGTATTGCCCACGTAATCCGAGCTTCGCAAATTGGCCGATTTCGCGGTGCGATGGCAACAGCCACGCAGCAGGCCATTGCAGGTGCCTTGAATGAGGCCGCCGGACAGCCAGCAGCCCAAAAAGAACTCACAAGTCCCGCCTCGATGTTGGCATTCCGCGTCCGTTGTGATGTCGACTGTGTGGATGGATGGATGCCGGCGAATGGAGCAGGGGCGGTTTTTGAAATGAGCACAAATGTGTGTGGATGTAGTGAGTGTGACTCGCATGTGTGTGTGTTGGTGTGTGTGGTGTGTGTTGGGGCTGTTGTGCAAGCAGGGCCCAAACAGAAGCTGAGATTTTCTAGGCGCGCACACCCGCAGCTTGGCAAAGGTCTCGGCTACTTACCCTTCTCCTTGAACGTGCTGGCCGACTGGGGGCTGCTGGTGGCCTCCCCGGCGCTGTCCAGGTCCTGCAGGCTATAATCGTTCCTCACATCCTGCACCGCAGCCAGCTCATTGATGCCAAAGTTTTGATCTCTGCAAAAAATCCACCAGTTAAACTTCCTTTCTAAATTCCCAGCTCTCCCCTCTCACCTGAAGGCAATGTTGTCGCTGAAGTAGACGCCTGTGCCGGAGGGGGCACTGGGGGCGCTGGCCCCTGTGGTGCCCACATTGTCATTGCTGGGAAAGACCACCCGAGGACTGCGCGAGGACTTGTACGGGAAGTAGCGGCTCTTGCGGGAGCCCTGGTAGTCGCTGGAGGGTCCCACGTACTCGTTGAAGTTCTTCTGCGGCCCAAACTGCCGCATCGGCCCGCTGCGGTAGCCGTTGTCGGCCTCGCCGAAGTACAAGCCCCGCTGGGGCCGCTGCGGCAGCGCGGTGATCGGCCCATTGATGTCCCCGAACTTGGTGACCTCGTCCCGGTAAAGCTTTCCCGCCGCCACGGCCGCATTCAGCGTGTGGGGCTTCGAATTGGCCACATACCCGGGGAACTCAAAGCTCGAGGGTGACACCTCCGAGGGCTCGAAGTACAGCTGGCGAGTGTGCCGGGTCTCATGCTCATCCTCGCTGTACGGCTGCTCGAAGATGCTCGTCTCGCTGAAAATGGGATTGTCCTCGCGGTAGGCCTGCGGGTGGAAGGGGCTGGCCGGCTTCAGGCTGTAGCTGGGGAACTGGAAGCCCACCCGCCGGCTGGTGTTCTCCTCCGGCTCGGCGTACTCCAGCTTGTCGGTGGAGCTGGCCGCGGCAACCATCACATCGCTGCGCTCGGTGCGGTCTCTGAGCAGCTCAGCGCCAAACTCGGCGGCCACGGCAGCCACCCCATCGGCTGGGGGGCCCAGCTGGGCCAGGCTGGCATTGTGGCTGGGCCGCAGCTGCAGCAGGCCCGGCGAGGAGGCCTCCGCCTGGAGGGGGATGTACTGGTAGTTGCGCTTGCGGCCCTGCCGCGTCACATTCTCCGGGCGGGTGGGCACCAGCTGCTTTGGTATGGTGATGAGCTCGTTGGGCGGCAGCTCGACGGAGGGTGCCGAGACCACCTCCGTGGCGGGGCTGTCGGAGCGGCGCTGGGCGGCCGTGGGGGCCGCTGAGCGGTAGGAACCAAAGGACTGGACCAAAGAGCCGTCCTCACGCTGGCGCAAGGCCTTGAAGCTGAACTCGTCCTGCTGACTGAAGCTCTCGTAGGGAGCGTAGAGATTTCTAGCTGTCCGCTGGCCTGGCAGCGGCGTCACCCCGGCGCTGAGGCGGGCGGCCGTGGTGGAGGTCAGCCAGGGCGGCAGCTGGTTGCCCGCCAGCAAGGCTGTGGCCACTGTGCTCGTGGGCCCCGCGGCCTGCGTTATGGTCACCAGGGTGCATGTCAGTGTCAGCAATTGACTCCATGTAGCGACCGCAACTAACATCTTACATTGAGCGGCAACCGGCAGGATGCAAGGCGCCGATTGTTGTTGTTGCTGCGACGGCGACGGCGACGGCGACGAAGATTGTGCGTGGTAATGACACTGGAGTCGTGGAACTTCCTGCTTGGTTTGTTGCTGTTGCTGTTGTTATGGCAATTTTGGTGTGCGCTTGATTGGTGCTTGAACCTGGCAAATGTGCAGCTCGTTTTACTTTTCTTATGACTTTCAAATCGGCCGTTGCTGGTGGCAGCTGCGTGCCGCGTTCATTGATCTCTCTGCCGGTTGTTGGTGTTGTTGCTGTTGGGATTTTCCGGCGCGCTGCGTTTTGTGGGCTGCTACAGTTGGACTCGGATTTGAGGCTATACGATTGGCGGTACCTCCTGGTGCACCCGTACGGATATCTCGTGCGGCCAGTTGGGTGTGATGCGGCCGGGGGGGCTGAGGGGGGATTTTGGGGTGGGCTAGTGCGGTTAATGGCCAGGCCAGGCCCAAGTTGTTTGCCGAGAGACCGCAGACAGGGTGGGGGGAGAGACGAGCAGCAGCAATTATGGCAATTGCTGTTGACGCTTTAGCAGCAACAATTCATGTTGCCTCCTTGCGTGCCTGTTGCTGCTTCACTGGCGCCAGCTCAAGTTGTTGCTCAGTTGTTGTTGTTGCTGCTGGCAGATGTTGCCGTTGACATCCACGTTGCTTTTCGCCACAAATCACTTCCTTAATTGCCTGCCTGCCTGCCTGCAACAAAAAGTGATAAACGCCAACGGGTTTCGGTTATTAAAGACAAAAATTCAGCTGGGGGTGGCCGCCCACCGGCCAACGGCAATGGCATTCGCTTTGTGCACATTAAATGAACATTAAGCCGGCAGGCGAATTAAAAATTAATCGCCATTTTACGCTTCAAATAACAAAAAACACGAAGCGACCAAAGCGAACTTCCTTCCCCTGGCAACTTCCCCACCTCAACGACTCTCCAATACACTTTTTCTATAGAACTTTGGGCTCCCAGTTTCCTAAACTGTTAGAAGGAAATGAATGATGGGCCTCAAAAAAGTGCAATCCAAAACCAGCAAATCCACTCGGCCCAGCCAGCAACATTGAAAGTAAGAGTTGAGCTGCCCAGTTGATTTGTTGTTGCTGCTCAGCTCAGCTGTTGTTGCTGTTGCTGTTGAGGCTGCCATTGCACATTTTCACTTTCATTTCGAGTTCAAGCACCACAAGCGAGTCAACCACAACGCCAACCAGCAACGCTCGCCGGTTGCCGTCGCCGTTGCCGTTGTTGTTGGTGTTTTGTAATGTCCACTGGGGGAGTTGCGGCGACGGTTGTCTTCCTAATGCGGAGGAGTTGCTTTTTTTTTTGGTGTACACCCAGCAAACTTGACATTTTGAACTTGATTTATGTGGAACCAGGAAGTGGGATGGAGTTGGCTGGCCCGCCGTGACTTCCTCTTCGTGGAGAGAAATCGACGGGCGAGTTAATTTGCCGCTCGCACAAAATGCAAATCAGCCAGGCCGAAGCGCCGAAATTACATAAAAAAGAGCAGCAAATTGGCTGGCATCTTCTCCCCTCCCCAGCCTCTGGACTGCGACGGCCTTGAGTGAAGGACGCCGGAAACCCGCTTAGCCTCTTTCGTTGAATGGCTTTTTTTGTCTTGGCCGTGCCGCTCACTCGCCGGAAAGTGAGGGGGAGATTTGATTTCAGTTGCACGCATCAAATTTATGGTTTTTTCTGGTGCCTGCCGGCTGCTCGGGTTTTATTTGTTTTAATTAACCATGCGTATTTGTAACCCTTTTTATTTTGCGCTCTTTCTTGGCCATCATCCGGCAGGCGATTTGCTTTTAAGTGAAAGTTTCCAGCAGCAACAACGGACGATGCGTTGCAAATAAGCGAATTTTGCTGCTGCTGCTGGTCGGCGTTGTGGTTGTTGTGCTTCGCTTCTTTGTTGTAATTGAGATAAATGCATTTTAAATGCGACACAGCAGCTGCTGACGAACCTTTTCGGGCAGAGGACACGCCGCGTTGCGTGCAACATTGGCCGTGGCAGTGGCGGGGGCAGCAACAACGCGCAGGTCGTGTTGGCAATTTGCTGCCTGGAAAGTCAAACAAATGGCAAACTCACCAACGGCTTTTCTTTGTCTTAGGATTTTTTTACGCATAATTCAAAGCCTACAGAAAGACAAAAGGCGATGCTGCTGAGGTGAACATGACTACCGAGTTCTCTTTTTGTGAGAGGAAAGGGGAGAGAATTGGATATGGGAAGAGAGTGAGAAGAGAAGACAGAGAAGAAGGAAGAGAAGGGAACCGACTTTGGGCAGTTGAGGAGCCGAGAAAGAAGGCCAAGATTCTGGCAATCAAAGTGCGACAGGTGGAAACAGAGTGGTTGGAAATATATGAAGAATACAAGAAAGGGAGGAGTTGTAGAATAGTTAACAAGTTAAGGGAGGCAAGAGTGGTTGTAGGGAAAAGAATGGCTGAGAGGAAGATCCATTCAAACTCATGAAGAAGAGACTGTGAAGAGACAGAATCAGTTGGCTTTTTATGAAGGTTCCAATTGAGAAATAGATTGTTAATATGAAAGAACCAAAAGAGAAGAGGAAAAGCAGACAATTAAGCTGTTGAATTTTAATATTCTCAAGTCTTTCAGAGAGCTAAGAAGCAGCTGAAAGGCAGGGAGACTAATTTAAAAATCTCACATAGCTATATTGTGGTAAGAAGTGTCAAAGTTCTTCTCTAGACAGACAAAATAGTATTAAATAAAATTCAAACTGTACTACAGAATAAAAGAAAAGAAAGCAGCACCTTTTCAACATCCTTTGCCTTCTGCTGGTTTTCTCCCAACCTTTCCAAAGATAACTGCGAGTCTTCTAACATTTCTAACCACAATTTAAGAACAAAGCCAGCAACAATGTTTCCCCGAGCAACAAAGAGAAAGCTCGCCCGTCGAATCAATAAAGAAAAGGCCTCCAACTCCCTCATAAACCAACCTCCACTCAGCCGAGCCGAAAAGAGTAAACCACAAAAAGACAATGCCTGGTAATCGCAGGAGAAGCCGCTCCCCCCGGCGGCCTGGGCAATGTCATAAGTTTTATCGCGTGGCATAAACAAACCTCGATCTCTGGGATCGGCAAAGCAATCTGCAGAGGCAGTTGCAGTTGGAATTGATTGGCCGGGCGGCTAACAAGGCTTTCAATTTTCGGAAATGCCCCTCAGTGAGTTGGCCATTTGGAGATCTTGCGGATTTTCACTTTTATTTGGTTAAAATAGAAAATTGAATTTGGAAATAAATGGCAAATTGCCGGCTGATTGGCCAATCGTCGAAAAGGTTAAATCGTTTTGACCACAAAAACCGCCAAACGCCAATCCGCCCATCAACTGGGTCACCACCCCGCCCTGTCAATCAAACAAGGAAACCCACAAACCCATCAATTGGTGTCATGCCATTGGCACATTTGTTGTGGGACTGGAGGTGGAGGCAGGGAAGCCCTCGTTCAAAAATTTGAATGCCAACGAGAAACCCAAACGATTGCGCATCCATTGAGTCAGGTAAGTAACCGGGTGTTTGTGTGTGTGCTGTTGCCACATGGCAGCACGCTCTTCTACGTAATCGCCGGATTGCCGCAACGCCAGAGCAGCCGCCGTCGAACCCATCAACCGCCGCCGTCGTCGCCGCCGCCGTTGCCTCTTCGGTTGGTCAACCTGTGCTAATCAAACATTCAACACACGTGACAGCGGCGCAATTGTTACGAATGTGTAAAAACAACAACAAAGCCGCTGGGCAGTTGTTGGGCCCTCAAGAAGTTCCAATTCGTAGGCTTTGGCAAATTTTGGCCTGGCGAGTTTTTCTGCCCACCCGAGTGTGTTAGCCAAATGCAGATAAACCCGTTACATGGCCGGTTGTGATTATGCAATTGTAAATATTTGGGGATTAATATTTCGCTGCCCACTCAGCCGCCCGCAGGTTTCGTTAGGCGCAACAAACTTGGCAGTTCCCCGCAGCCACCCCACCACCCACTGGTGATGTGTGGGGCGCAATGTACTCGGTTGATTATGCTAATCTGAGTTTGGTTTTTGAATTCTGTTTAGCGCCACCGCAAACCGCTTGAGAGCAACCCAAACCGCCAGCGATTAGCGAAAGACAAAAGACTTAAGACACGAACTTGGCGAGCTGGAGGAGGAGGAGTTTGTGGCTACCCATTTGGGCCATAAAAGCGATCATCATCGTCATCATCACCCACTCCGGGCCCTGGGGCAGCCGTCAGCCGAATGCATAATCGATTGGGAAATAATTTACATGCTCCCCTCGGCCCCTCTCGGTGGCCGCAGCTCAGCGCGTTGCCCGCTTTTTACATAAGAAAGACGAAAGACCGACGACCACAAAAACACAAAATAAAAGGCGGAGAAAACACACACACACACACACACAAGATGTGCAATGGCCCGGGAGTTAATGATACACGGATCGAAAATGTTAAATGCGAAGAGCTCACGAAATCAAATTGAACGCAACGATCGAGGGAGGGGAAGGGGGGATGCCAATCAAAAGCCGCTCAGTTCGGTGCACAATAAACTCAATTTACATAAACAACTCCGTTCGTGGAGGTGGAGGGAGCGGGGTGAGTTCCCCATGGCCACGGTCACAATTTGGCGGAACCCGTTTCCCGCTCGACTCGAAGTGACCCTTCAAGGGTTTCCCCGAACCGGACCTTCTCGGGGTTGTGTTCTCGTCGAAGGGATTAATTGGGGCTTTGCGGAGTTGCTCTCTCTTTTTGGTTACGCAACGATCGACATCTGCTGGAAGTTCATGTCACTCGCTCGATTGGCAAATAAATTTACGGGTTTCGGGCTTTTGTTTTTTGGGGCCTCGAATTTGGGTCGCTCTTTGGGGTCGTCTTTCTTTCCATCTCTTATCTGGCTATTTATGTCTTTATTTATTTCTCCGCTTGTTCGTTTTTTCTTTCTCTCTCTTCTTTTTTGCATTTTCTTGCCAGCCTTTTTATAGGCGACTTGACATACATAAAGCGCCCCGCCTGCGGCCTCCCGCGCTCGCTGGCTGCTTTGTTTATTATTCCATATTGGTATTGCCTTGGGATTATATAAGCGGGACTCCGACCCCTCCTCTCCGATTGTTACACATTAAATTGCCCCTGGGGTCGGCGGCAGTGACTCGGCGACGGGAATCTCTGGAGTGTGAAAAAGAAATTGGCCGTGCCCGAAATTTCGTCTGGCGTTCGTTTCATTTTCAATTTATTAGATAATAAAATTTTACTATTTCTGCACTGCACAACCGAAAAAATAAAACCCCCCAAACCCGACGCTTTGGCACTTTCGTGTTTGCGGTGCGAATTTTGCAATTTCGGGTGATTTAATAGGCGCGCTAATAAACGTTGATTAGCCGCAGCGAAATCTGTCAGATCGGCCATAATTAATGCCCCCCGCGCCCGTCTTGAAAACTCACCGTGCTGGGAGGTTTTTAATCCA
Organism: Lissocephala sabroskyi; assembly: GCA_037075105.1. Lineage (NCBI taxonomy): Eukaryota > Metazoa > Arthropoda > Insecta > Diptera > Drosophilidae > Lissocephala > Lissocephala sabroskyi. The sequence goes on along the minus strand of JBAMCP010000132.1, from coordinate 53,138 downwards.
AAATATCGAACCGCAGATTTGTGTTTCTAAAGAGGCCAAAAAGAGATAAAGAGAGAGAAAGAAAAACTCGCGTTAATTTTGGGACGAAAAATCGCTTTTTGCACGAGTTGTTTTTGTTGTTTTTCTCTCGGCATTTCCATTTCCATTTTCATTTAATTTTATTTATTGCTGTTGCTTTTGTTTTCATTGCCATGAAATTTCGCAAAACAAACGGCAACGGCAGAAAAAGATCGAACGGCTGGTTGGCCGGAAGGCGGGCGGGGGGAGGCGACTCCAATTGCAAAATCAAATCACTTTCACTGTCAGCCAACCAGCTGCCTGCCACACACACAAACACACACACAGTCCACTTGCCACTTGAATTTTGTGTTTTTGTTGTTCGTTTTTTGATTGTTTTTCAAGTCCTTGAATTTTTGCCTAGGGACTTACGAATTTCCGTTAGCGGCAACCTGACGAATTAACCGAAATTATTTTAATTTTTCCAAGCAACACGTGAAGCCGTTTCGAAGTTGGCGAGCCGACGAGTGCGACCTTCTTGAGCGGAGTCTCAAAGAAGTCTGACCGCAAGCGCAGGCGCAAAAGCTGAGCGAGGCTGCCCGCAGCTCTGGCGACGCCGCTGCCGCTGCTGCGCCGGCGCAAAAGTTTTTCATGCGCGGCTGAGCGTTGCTGCCGCTGCCGCTGCTGTTGGCATTCGTCTCTTCCTACTCTCGAGTGTATTTTGAGGGGGGAAACGGAGACCAGAAAATCAGCTGTCGTTGTCGCTGGCTTTGGTGTGGCTGCGGCGGCTGCTGCTGCTGCGATTGAGCAACAATAAATACACAAGCCGATGCCTGGCAGCAGCGGCAACGTAAAATAAACGCCAGTAACAGCCACCGCATTGTACAAATACTACAAATTATTGCCTAATGCCGGCTCAACCCCAGCAGCAACAACAACCACGGTGGCAGCAACAATCGCCCATTTTGAAAACTGTAATTATGATATAAAAGCTGTAAAGCATCATTGGCTGCCATGGTCAACAGTGGCCATCTGTGGGTCTGTCCTGCCGGCGGGCCGTGCCAATTAAACGTTTTCCAAGTCGACGGCAGCCAACAATGAAAACGCATTTTCATTTCAGTTTAATTCCATTTGACAGACTTTGACACGGTTTAATTTCGGTGTCGTGCCTTTTCGGCAGCCTCCACTGACAGCCGCACTCCGCTGGCAGTGATTGAAATGTTGTTTGCTCTTTTCATTTCGGGGTGAAGATCAAAGCCTTGAAATTTGCAGCCGTCGTGTGCCACGCAGCGCCCGAATTGCCAGGCATGTGGCCAGCCAAGTTGGGAGCTCTTAAGAGCTTTAGTAGTGGCAACAGGAACAGAACACCAAGACAGGGAAGCGAAGAAGAAGCCCCACAAGCTGGCCACGCACAACCTTAAGCAGGATCTACGGAATTGGATCTATTTAAAGCGACTTTGGCTCTTTGTGGTGTTGAATTCTTCTGGAAAATGCTCTTGGCTTATCCGTTGACCTAAGCACACACAGAAGCTGTGGTCAAGCTGGGAAGAAGAGAGGAGAAGGCCGGAGACTTGGAGCAGTTTAATAATTGGGGCCTCAACTGGCCGTCTGATGCCAAACTGGGGGACAGTTTCCCAACAGCTTGATAAACTCGACTGAAAACTCAAACTCAGTGTTGGAATAAAAAGCTGGCCAGGTCGAAAGGTGGGAAAGGGACGAGCAACTTTGCCGAGGCCCTGAAGACAGCACAAAGGCGACGCAGGCTTTCCTGGCAAGCTGACAACTTCGGTTGGCCCTGACTACCATCGATGGATAAAGCCACCCAGAAATCCATGAAGGGTGAAGGCTGTCCAGTGGCCTATGAAGCATCGGCAACGCCATCCAAAATAGATTGGACTCATCAGCGAAGAAATTCCCAGCTCACAGCAAAATCGCCGCACACTCAACAATTCAACGTCAAGGCTGGCCAAGGAGCCTTCACCTCCACGAAGCCGCGAACCGGCGCTGGTCGGCGGGTGGAAACTCCCAAAAAAAAACATAAACAAAAGTCGCTCTCACACACGAACTCGCTGACCGAACGGCCTTTGGAAAACCAACAACCAACGTCATGGCCGCCGGCCCAGCATCCGCCGCCGTCGTTGTCGTCGTGATTCATCCGATTTCTTCTGTGGCGCAGATGTTGGGTGAGGGGCGAGGGGAGGGGGTTGGTGCCCTGTTGGTCTGCTTATCTTTGAGTTTATTTGCTTATTTGCGTTGGCTGGCATTTTTATTTGACCAAAATAGCCGGCGAGGTCCGTTTTGCTCTCGTTTTGTACGTTTGCGAATTGAAAGTGAAAGGAGCAGCCGCAGCCCCCAGGCCACCACCACCACCACCAGCTGCCTGAGCCGCCTGAGCAGCCTCTGCGGCGGGGGTGGCGGCTGCTGGACGGATGCTCGACAGTTGGAAAGTCAAACACATTTGCATGCCATTGGCAGTGGCCCGACCGGCCGACCAGTCGAGTGGCAATTGCTGCTCTTAATTTTGTTGGCACAATTTTTGTTATTTTTGGGGGGTGACTTCGTCATCTGCATGGACCGGCGAACCGGCAATTTTTGCATAGATAATGGCCGATTTCACTGGGTGGGTAAAAAGTCGGCGCTTATGTAAAATCGGTTTCCCGCCTATTCCAATAATTTGTTTTCAGATTTTTTGCTTTTCCCGTTGTCACACTTTCCACGAACACAATGAGCCGAGTAAAAGTGCAATGCAAATTTTTCGCAGCGCCTGCATAACCGTCCGTCCGTCCGTCCGGTCCAATGAGGAAGTCGTCTCGCGCGCTTCGCACCTCGCACACCAACCGGCCCAGGGGAGTGCGGCGGGCAAACACACCGATAATTGAAAAATATGGCCAGGCAAATATGGGAGAGGCCGTGCGGCCCGAAGAACTCCGACCGAATCCACCACCAGGATGTCAGTTTTTAGGGCGCTTTAATTGCCTCGACTCGGTGGCGGTGTCGGTGTCAGCGCCGCTGCCGGTCAGCGGGTAATTTGCCGCGGGTAGCCAGCATGTGGCAGGCCGCATGAGGCATAAACTTTATGACTTCTTCGTCACCCGCTGCCCGCCCCCGGCAAGCATGAAAATCAGCAACTCCAACCAGCTGGCCAGCCTCGTCCCCTTCCCCGTCCCCCGGTGGCTGCGTTGGCCGTTGTGGCGCGCGAATGCCATCATCACTTTCACTTAAAGGTGATATAATGGACTACCGCCTGTGAGCCGAGCGGAGAGCTCTCCAAAACCAACTCAAGCGAGTGGCCGGCTCGGCCAGCCATTCCAGCCAGCAACTGGAGCCTGACCGGCCCCAGCAGATGCTGCCCCCCAAAAGCATTTAAAATTTTGCTTACCGATGAACTTTGCCGAGTCGATGGGATAAGTCGGTCACTTGGCTGGGGTACAAGGGCCTGAAAAACCCGTGATCTCGTTTAGCACCCGCTGGGAATTCAGAGAATCGGTAGCTCAGCAAAAAACAACGGAGGTGTGAGGTCGTTCGGTTTGTCGCCGTTGTCGGGGAGTCTTGACTATAATTTAATTATAGAAAGACACTCAAAAGAAAGACAAAGCACGTGCGGGGAATTAGGAGGGACCGAAGTTCAAAGAGTTCGAGAATTTTAATAATGAGAGATTTTATTTGGGTGTTTCCTATAGACGAAAGTCTGAGGGGCTTCTTTAAAATAATGATTCCCATTAAATTACAAAAGGCCTGGTCGAGAAATGAGGTCAGTCCTAGAAGAGGGGGGATAGTGAACACTGAACGCCTTTGGAGAAAAGTATCTATCTGTTTTAAGTAAAGATTACAGTAAATCTTTATGAAGAGCTTTGTTGCTGCAATTAAAATCTTATAAGCAGTCGCAGACAAAGAAGCTCCGCTGTCCTCCTATCGATTGGCTGTTTAGTGCTGCCAGGATGGCAAAATATATTACAATATATTTAAATCTGTGCAAGTGTTCAACTGCTTAACGACCAGCGGATTGCTTAAGCGTCTGAGCGACGTCGCTGAGTCTCGCAAGAAGTTCTAAGCTTCCCAGCGGCGCTAAGCGGCTGGGCGACCTTGCTGATCTAATTTTTGCATAGCCAAGTGGATCGATCGAGCCTTTCATTCAAATCTACTCATAAATAATGGAGATCGCCAGCTTTTTAAGCTGATCGCTTAGAAGAACTCCGCTCACTCAGTCTGTTCGTCTTCGCTTTCAAAGCTCTTTTTAAAGAAGACAAAAGAATCTGCCTCAGTTTTCCAAAGAGTATTCTGTGTTCTCTATTCCATTGGTGTCCCTGTTTCTCGGGTTAGTCTGGGGTTTTTGTTGCCAAGACTTCTTTCTAATTTGATTAGCAAATCCAAACGAAGTGCGAATTTTGCGGTTGAGGTTTTTTTTTCTTAATTCCAAACTCCGAGCATTTTAAGTGATCGCGAGTTTGGCAAAGTTGCAGTTCGAAATTAACAAATATTTTTGTTTTTTGATTCTCCTTCGGCCGCCAGCGCGTGGCTAGGACATTAAAAAGTTTCCATTGCCGCCGCAAATTAAGAAGCCCATCGAATTCAATTAGCAAAAACACAAATCCGATCAATGATCTCTGAAACACACACAAATATTGACTGCGAAGTGCAGGCCTCATATTGGCCAATATTTGGCCGGCCGTTTAGACCCTTCAGCTGCCACGTGGCAGCCACCAGTCGCCGGCCATAAATCATCCAAAAAGCCGTGTAATCGACGCTGCCGGCAGGAGGAGGGTGTCAAAGTCTGGGCGACGTCTGACCGACGCTCGCTTTTATTTCTCTTTCTTTTGTCGATTGCCAAATATTGAAATGAAGTTCGAGCCGCAAAAGCAGCCCCGCCAGCGGCCCCGGGTATTGAAAAATGAATACGTAAAGAGTCGTTTAGATTTTTTTTTTCTTTTTGAATTGGGCGTTCATTGTGAGTGCGCCGGCCACAAAGGCCCAAAGACGGCAACTCACAGCTCTTTTTGGCTAATTACACAATTGTCTCTTGCCACTTTTTTGTTGTCTTCGGCTGCGGCTCTTTGGCTGCCTGTCTTTTCATTCGGTCAAAAATGCAGTGGCGAAGGAAATTCAACGAACTCTGAATACTCTAACATCGTCCGCATAGAGAGGCCTGCGGTTTCTCGCCTTCTCTTCGCCTTCGTCAGGTTTTAATTGAAGATTCTAAAGATCCCAAAAAAAATTCACAGTTTGCCAAATCGGAGGAAGAAAGAATCCATAATAGATCACAAAGATCTGCGATAAATGCATGGGAATATCGGCTTTTTAAACGGATTAAATTCGCCATTAATTCTAAATTCTAAAAGATTCCCAACCTCTGCAGATTAATCACCAAGTAGAAGCTTCTTCATAACTACAGAAGAGTCTTCCAGAAGTGTCCCTTGGAAACCCTTGATCCTCAATTCCCTAGAGGTCTCAAGCTCCCACTAAATCTTCTTTTCAGCCTTTCATTGGACCCTAAGATCCCCTCCACCGTTTGATTTGTAGAGTATATTAAAATTATGACAAGACGGCGGGGGAGCTGCGCGAGTTACAAAGTGTAAAATGATGGGGAGTTGTGGGGGCCAACGAGCCTCGTTAGGGGAGCGGGGGGAGGGGCGGCTTATACAACCCTCCAAAGCGGGCGCAGATGCACGAGGCGCATGCGTAACCGAGAGCGCTGCCAGCCCGAACACAAATCAGTGAGTTTTATAAGCGGCTTTTTCACCAGCCAAGAGAGGGAGAGACAGGTGAGACAAGGGAAAGAGGGGGGAGGGCAATCTCTCGGCAATCACAATAAATTGTAAGAAATAAAGTGGAAAATGTAATTGTCAAAATAAAAAAGATGTGGCACGAACAGCCAACCGCCCCTCGCTCCACATGTGGCACCTCCACAAGCCCAGCTGAGTGATGGGCACGAGAAATGCGTAATTTTCATATTAGTTGGCCAAATTGCCAAGCTGGCTCGCTGCAGCTTGAATGTCTTCGGTCGGCTGCACCCCGAAAATAAAAGGTGGGGGCCGGCGGTTGGGCCAATGGGAATTTTGTTGTCAGAAGCAGTGGCAGTTTGTCAGCGGCTGTCGAGCGGGTCGAGCCAAGCGTGTCAGTAAATTGGCAAACAATTTGGCTGTTGAGTTTCTTCGGTTTCGTGGGTGTTGCCAAATTCAATTAAAGCCTGCGCCCGGCGACCTAGAAATCCGTTGCCATTTCATAATCCCAATTTGCCAATATTCAAATCCTTCCCCCGCCGTTCCACCAACAAACCCCCTGGACTGTTGACAAGTCGAGGAAATTAACTGTGACCTATTAAAAGGCCATTTCGGTGTTGGCAACTCCAATCGCAGCGGCTTACAGAAAAAACTTTCATTGTTCAGGTGAAATGAAGAGCTGGCGAGCGGCGGGGGCGCCGGGCAGCGGTTTATGATTAAGTTACAAATTTTTTTTCTTCATTTTATAACCAGACATTTCCTCATTGCTCGGCCGTCCGCCCGGTCCATCGGCGGGCAGCGTTTCATCACCGGAGACGAGCGTGCTCGTCGTCGCCCGGCCGGCCGACCACCAGCAGCCATTGGCGGCGTAACCGTCATTATAAATTTGCAATTACATTTAAAAAAAAGAAAATCGAGAGCGTCATGGCCCCGTTGCCGAGGGTCCATCCGTCGATCGGGCTTCGTTTCCTGTCATAAAACTCGATTAAAACGGCGTCAGGCAACCGCTCCCCCGCCTCCGCCTCC
>JBAMCP010000132.1:0-39131 GCA_037075105.1 Lissocephala sabroskyi | reverse complement strand
CGGCGATCGCGGACCCCACAATACGAAGCCGCCGTGCTGCAGCTGCCCACCAGATCCTGGTCCACCTGAGGAAGGAAATAAACTCATCCACAGATCGCCTTCAATCGCTGGCTTACCCTGTCCTCCTCGTAGTTGGAGACCATCACGAACAGCTCGTATTTGAGGCCGCCGGCAGTGCCCTTGGGGATGAGCATGTGCTGGGGCCAGCCGCAGATGCAGAAGTAGAACTCGAGCTCCTCGGCTGAGCCGGCGGCCGGGCGGTTGTCGTCCAGGTTGCGGAAGGTCCTCTCGAACGGCACTGTCACGCTGGATTCGGTGGAGCGCCGTCTGATCGTGTTCTGGCCGGGATTCAGGGACACCACAAACTTGTCCAGCTCGATCATCAGCAGCCGCTGGTCCCTGAGCAGCATTGGCTGGCCGCGCTCGTCGGTCTTGGCTCCCAGGAAGATGCGCACGTAGCCGAAGCGCTGGGCCCCGCCGTCGTTGGCGATGTTGATGGTGTAGGTGAAGGGTTCGTGCTGGAGGTGGGTGAACCGGGCAAAGACATTGCCGCGAGGCACGAAGTCCATGCCGCGGGAGAGATTCACGTCGGACTGCTGCCAGAAGGTGTTGAGGAGATTGGGCTGCTCGCCGTCTATGGCCACTTGAAGGCCGGTGATGGAGATGCCCGGGTAGTCCAGCTGCTGGGGGGTGTAGGCCGGCATGCGGGACTTGTGCTCCTGGAAGATGTTGTCGACGTAGGAGTGCCAGCGGTAGAAGGCCGGGTCCCGCATGGTGGTGGCCAGATCGCCCATGGGACTCACGCCCTCCAGGTGGCGGTTGTCCGGGTCGTGGACCAGCGAGATGAAGATGTGGCCCATGTTGTGGAGGTCGCCGTAGAGGTTCCGGTTGGGCGACAGCTGCGAGGCCTCCAAGACATTGCCCAGCACATCAATGCCGTTGGTCTCGTCCAGCATAATCCGCTCATTGCGTTCCTGGGGAGTAAGCAAGCCAAGTTACCCACAGGACAGAAGGACGTAGAGCTACTCACATTGACCACGAAGCCCTGGTGGATGGCCTCGAAGATGCGATCGCGCCAGCGTTCCAGGTCGGCAATGTCGACGATGAGCTGATCGGCCTCGCGGCGCAGATCGCCGAGCGGCGTGTTCTGCTGCCGGGCAGGATACGCCCGGCTGGCCACCAGCGAGTCCATCTTGGGGAAGTAGGCCTCGGCAATCGGCTCCCTCAGATTGTTGAACCGCTTCACCCTGGCCAGGTTGTTGCACAGCCGCTCCAAGTTGTACCGGGCAATGATCTGCTGGTGCTGGTAATAAAACAGTTCCCCGCGGCGATCCTTGGCCACGATGCTCAGATCGGCCGCCTCGAAGGGGTAAACGAGATGCCAGTGCCAGTGGTGGATGTTGATGCCCATGTCCTCGCGGAAGTACCACAGCCGGTGCTCAGGGTCCAGGTCGGAGGCCGTGTAGTCCCGGGGGATCACGATGGGCATGCGGGAGCCTGGCTCCACCACAAAGGACTCTTCCCTCAGCTTACGAAAGACCTGCGAGTCCACGAACTTCTCCGGAAACCGCTCGGCAATGTTCGGCACGCTCAACTCCTTGGTGTCCGGCCGGTGCATCATGGCCACCGAAAGGCAGTAGTTGAACAGCAAGGGATTCACCCGGTCCCTGGCAAAGGCGGCCACGCTCTGCAGATCCTCCACATTGCGCATGTTCATGAAGATGTCGATCAGCCGGCCGGCGATCTTCCGGTGCCGCGGCATGAAAGTCGTGAAGACTTCCTGCTTACCCAGCGACATGGGCACCCTGAGGTCAGGGATGCTGATGTTCTTCACGGGAATCCGGCGGTCAATATTGGCCGCGCTGGCCGCCCGCTGCTGGACCTCATCGGTGATGGGCCGGTAGCGCTCGACGAGGAAGTTGTCGGGCACATCGAAGACCGTCGGCTGCCTGCCCTTGTCCATGAAGACGGGCTCGGTGGGATGGTCGAAGAGCAGCAGGAGGTCTCGCTTATTGGCCATGGTGATGGTGGTCTGATGGGCTGGGAAACTAAAACTCGGGCTTTTATAGGGAAAACTCGGGTGGGGCTTATCGAGGCGTGGGAACCCAGAAATTCGCATGGCTGCAGTTGCAATCTTTCTAAAATTCGCTCTTTATTTCACACGCACACGCCCGGTCGGCCGGGTGGGCCTCGATTTACACTGAAGTTTTCTGATAATTCTCAATAGTTGGGTATTACTGGAGGATATACATATACACACACATATATGGACACACACACACATGCCTGTGCATATGTGTGTGGGTTAAGTTCTACTTTGGGGATCCCTGCGGATCTTCAAATTTTGATAATAGGATTTTTGGCTTTGCTCTTTTCTTCTCAACATATACAGTTATATTGTATATATATAGGTTTTTTCAGATATATATAGTTATATATAGTATTTATATATGTATTTTGTATAGTTCTATGTTCCCTAAGCTTGAGAATCGAGTGTGGTGGGCGCGACTGGGTCGCCATTTGTATGTACACCTGTGTTGTGGGCTAGAGTATTACCTGGTACAAGTACATATATATCGACTGTCTTTATGTCTAAGCGATAGTTTTGATTCCCATCATAAAAAGTGTTTGTAGAAAAGAAGCCTTTCTCGGATAGGTAATACGGCCATAGTCAAAATAACCCTACAAAATGATATGTATTTTGTTTTGTTCGTAAGCTCTTAGGATAGAAGAAGAGTTCTGTTGTCTGTGGTTCGTGGTTCGTGGTTCTTGGGTTCCTTAACTTAAATGTAAATTCGTGCATTTAACTAAATCGGTAAATCACTTGGTTCCCTAGACCCAGAAGAATTGGGTGGCTCCCTTCGTCCATTCAATGGACCGAAATTATGTACAAAATATTCAACTCGGTGCGCAGACTTATCCAAATTCAGATATATAACTAGTTTCACAATATAAATCACTTAAATCCAATCGAGAGTGTCAAAAGTGCAGTTCATAAAACCAAAGACTGTACAAAAAGTGAGTGTGGCTTTTGTCTCTGTTGGTTTTTTGGTTCGGTGTTCGAGTAAAGTGGTTCGGAACTACAAAGCCAAGAGATTTACAGAGAGAGAGATTTTCTAGGTAGTACACTTATATAAAAGATTTGCGTATCGTTTGCCGATTTAAATAACTGCACAATGGATATACTATATCTTCGATAAATAACAACTTGATTTTCGTTTTCGATTTTTTTCTTCGTTTTTCAAATATTTTGATTCGTTTTCGATTGGATGGTTGCATAGCGTATTATACAGGGTGAGGCGTTGCGCGTTTCCATAAGCCCAAACATCCTATACAAGAACGATCTACGATGGGTCGATCTAAACATTTCCCCTCGAAGCTTTCTAATGCAAAGTTAAGGTATCTTGAAATATGACTTTAAACGCAGCTTCTTGGCAGTCATTCTGGGAACTTATAAAGAATAAAGAAAGATTACTAAGATCTCCAATTAAATTAGTTTGGGCAGCTTCAAGATTTCTCATTAGCTCTCTAGTACTCCGAGTAAGCTGGTCAACTTAACAGGCTTTTCCTTTGAGCTGTTCTTGATTGGAAGCCTCACCTTGTATTTTTTGCTACGACTGGTTGTGCGTGTGTGTGCGTGTGTAGATTGGTACTGGACTACTGCTAATGCTCTAGTTTAAGATTTAATCGCTATCGTGGAGGTTTTTTTTCTGAGGAACTCGCTCTACTGCAAAAAACTGCTGGGCAGTTTGAGGGACCAAATTAACCTTGGGGACTTCTTAGCTGTGCTGGGATATCCGTTCGTTCGTTTGTACTGAGATTCAGGTTGCCATTTACACATATCACTTGCCTAGTTGGCCTACACACACATCACCCACACCCACAACACACTCTGTCTCAGACAGGCGGTCGTCCTTCTCTCAGGTACAAGTTTCCTATGGTTTCGGGGTTTTTTTTGGGAAAGGGTATGGAAAGGAGGAGGGGGCAAATCAAATCATCGAACATGAAAGTGCAGCAAAACAAATAGCAAACGGCAACCGAATCAACCAACCAACCGACCCCCCAGACCGGCTGCCTTCCAGGCGTTCGTTTCCGCTTCCTGGCTCCGCCAGCCAGGCCATCGTCCCATTGCCGCTCCTTATGATGGAACTAATGACCGTGTGGCTTCCGTGTATACTCGTATGTGTTTTCGTGGCTGTGTCGGTGTGTGTGTGGCGGCGTGAATCCACAATGTTCCTGTTCAATTCACATCCACCAGCTTGCTGGCCGCCAGCTCGGCGGTGGCGTTTTGGTATTCCTGCTTGCAATAGCCCATCACAATATCCGCCCGGCAATCGCCGCCCATTAGGCCGGGCAGCAGGACTGCGGCCCCGAGTATGGTGACCAATGCTCCGAATACCACGAGGCCCAGAGCCGGCAGTTTCTCTCGGCTGAAAAGGGCATGCGGCTCCATTTGTATGTACGCCAGGCCGGGCAGTATATATGCCAGGGGTATGGCCGCCAGAAGACCCTAAGTGGTAATAAATTTGCATAAATTCTGGGGGCCCAGGCTTTTACGAGGGGCGTGGGTGGGGGACTCACATTCAATTCCAGCACGGAGCCCAAACAGTCGGTCATTGGCGATATGATGAAGGCGCTGAAAACGATGGCCAATGTGATGCCCTTGGAGTACTCATCGATTTCGGCGCCTTTCTCCAGGCTGGGGTCCTTGTCCTGGGTGAACTCGCTGATGGGTTCTTTCAGCACGAACCGATGGACCAGGGCGCGAACAATCTGAACCGAAAGGACGAAGGAAACAAAATGCAAATTGATTATAATGAAGTTCCTTGTTGCGCGCCGGTGGTTTGCTGAATTTATGGAAAATATTCAGGTAAGTGGAGTTGCCACGACCCTCGAGGTTAGACTGATTTAGAGAGCCACTGGGAGGTCTCTTTATAAGGGGGGGAGGTTAGATTTTGAAGGCTCATATGAGGGAAATTATACGAGCTTCGGATGATTTAAAATGCAGAAAAAAAAGGCGCAATGTAAAACTTATAAACCGCTAAAAAGAAAAGCCTGAGTTCCGATTAAATTTCTGGAGGTTCTACAAATGCCAGAGTTCTGTAACTAAGTATGAGGATCAATAGATCCCCTTGGGGACTATTTTATTCGTGGCCATATTGGAACCAAGTTCTTGAGATATCTAAGACTATTTGTAAAGAGCTTAATTCATATTTAAACCTTTCTATATCTTAAGCAGATGCTCTTCTAAAGAAGCCGTAAGAACGGCCAAAAAATTCTAGAGAAGATTCTTAAATTCTTCTAGCTTAACTTGGGGATTTCATCAGAACTGAACAGTCAAAAGACTCTTTACTCTTCTTTAAAGATTTCTATATAATTCCATAAGACTTTCCTTACAATTTATATAGAAAACCTCAAGAATCGCAATGATCCTTAATTGGAAAATGTTCCCCTTGATGAAAACGAAGACAGATCAGCTCAGCCCACAAAGTCCTCTTCATCTTTTAACTCTTTCTCTGGGGTAGAGTAGCGTATTAAATCACACTGGTAAGCCCCTTAAATATTTGCGAATCAAGCTCGGCCAGCTAACAAAGTGGATGAGAATAGCCAACGGAGCGTTTGTTGGCCGAGCAAAAGAAACTTTCATTTTTTAACAAGTTGGGTGGCAAGTCGGTTGGCTGCCCCAACGGTCAAGGCAACCACACACACACGCACACAACAGACACACACTGACATGGACATACTTCACGTGAAACGAAGCATTCAATGGGAAAAGTTAGGAGTATGGAAATCGAGAAGAGCACACGCGAGAAATTCATCAAGTCGTCATCCCAGCAGTAGTTCTCCAAAAGGTCACCTAAAAATACAAAACAAAATACTATCAGTGGCCATAAAATAAACGCTAAAAATAAACAACAAGCTTGGCTGACCGCAAAACGGCTGACGAGCCACTGAGCCACCGCAAAATTTGATAAGCAACTGAGAAATTTCAGTTTTTTGTGCTTCGAGCGAGGAATTCGGGTTATCGGGAAATGCAATTTGCTTACCCTGCGACAGGGCACGGAATGTCGAGTACCCGGCAATGCCGAACAGCGCGGCCAACGTCCAAGCGAAGCCAATGGAAATGTGGGTGACCTTCTCCCAGCGCTCCAGGGTCGCCTCGCGCATCGATTGATAAACGAGGAAAGTGTTGTGATGACACATGAAGGCTGTCGTCGCGGGGAGAAAGAATGAAAAACGACACGTTAGTAAAAACCACTTGTCTGCCTCGGCCCCCTCCATGATGTCCTTTGCAGCCTTGAGCTCTCTTTAATCCTCTCTGGCCAAAGCACGCGCTTCATTATCATGCATAAGCATGTAAATTTCTCTGGCCCCTCCAGCGACGAGTCTACAAGTTGGCGGCGCCACTTGAGTGAATCCTGGGAATCCTTAGAATCCCAGGAATCCCCGCCCATCACTCCTATCCTCTTTGTGTTGACTCACCAAAGACCATGATGCCGGTGGCAGGTATCAGGTCCGTGTTGGCGAAGCGCCACGACTCCGCCGTGTCGGTGCTGCAAAAAATATAAAAAATACAAGAAGACTAAATTATGAGAATCGTTGGGATCCCAGGAAAAAAGGTGCGGCGAGGGAAGAAATTACACAAAAGTTAACACCAAATTAACATTTCCTTGGCTTTTCCCTCGTCCCACGCCGGACGCACGGCTGGGGATCTGCGACTGAACCGCAAATTGGAAATTTATTTAAATTGTATGCTGTGGGCGGTGGCCAGGCGCGAGTCCGCGTGACCCTGAAATCCTCGCCGGCTGGCACTCAAACGGGGCACTGGTCGCTGGCAACTGTGGCGCTTCGGACAAAAGTTGCATTCACCGCGTGGCATCCTCACAGCAACTGCGGCCGTGGCGGTGGGAAACTAATGAAAAGCCATAAAAGGCAAACAAGTGGGGCACTAAATTTTATGAACTACCCTGGAACGAGCGGCCGGAGGGTCCTGCCAGACTAGACGCAGATTTGCAGACAGTTAAGCGCCACTTGCCGCCAAAGCGCCTGCAGTGGCCCCCCGCCGTCTACGCCTTTATCCCTATTAATGGAGGGGCGGCAGGCGGCGGTGCCGCCAGGTGGGCCGAAGCGTGTGCGATAGGAAAATTGCTTTACGAGCCAAATGGTGGGCCCAAGACGGCGCACAGTGGGACCAACTGACTCAATAGGCTTGAAAAATCATAGCTCAGAGAGTAGTAGAGATATTTTAGAAATAAAAAATTTGTGTGATAGACAATAAGTTAAGCCTTAAAATAAATTAATCCCAGAATTGTAGCCTTATAAAATAAAGCACTAAAAATGCTCAAAGTTTGCCTCTGCAACAGCGAAAGGAAACGACTTAGAGGGTTTGAAAAAAATTCATAACTTTTTAGTTAGAATAGATATATTCAAAAATTAAAATTTCTGTGCTACGAAAATAGTTAATCTCCCTTACTACAGAAATACAGGGTGCTTCTGTAATTAGTTCTACTCTGTAAATATCTTCAAAATTGGCTTAAGTTTACTGCAAGCAGCAACGAAATTGTCTCACTTTCAAAGCCTATAAATATTTATTCGCTTAAGAAATCACAACAAATTTCCCTTCCTGTAATCCTCAAACGTTTCTTTAAGAGAAAAGTAAGCTCTTAATTTTAATTGTTTTGTCTGTGATTTTTAGAAGAATTTCCTGCCGCAGGTGCCACTGTACCAGGGCAACGGCAAAAAACACAACATAATTTGCAATTAAAATGTAAATAAATCTGTTTGCTTTATTAGCGATGTCGCGTCAAGGACGGAATTTTCAACAAATTGCCAGCAGATAGCGGAAGGACGAACAGGTCGCTTCCCCCAACCTCAGACCTTGTGAACTACAAAAAACTTAACGCCAACTGACGGCCGACAGGCGTAAGATAACGAAATACTTACACTTTGTAATCGCCCGACATGAGTTTGATTATGACAGCGAACAGGATGAACACCACACAGGCCAGGCTAACGAAACTGGCCCGCGCCAGCCGCGAGACATTCTTGTAGAGGCAAAGCGGGACGACAATGCCGACGGTGACAAAGAAGACGACGCCCAATCGAACGGCCCCCATCGAGGCGCCCCACGAGGGGAAGAAGCGCACCAAGACCTTCGACAAAGTATCGCCCACGACGACATTGTAGGATATCATGGCTGTAAAGAAATACAAAATTGCAAAACAGTCAAAACCATCCAGTCAGCCAGCCACCCAGGAGGATTCACGGCCAGAGAGCTGGCGTTTTGGTTTTATTGCCCGCCCTCCGGTTGATGGGATTTGGCGATAAGTGTTGCCAACTTGAAGCTCTCGGGACGGCGCTTACCCAGAAAAGGATACATAAACTGCAGCAGGGAGAGGAGGTAATAACCGTATTTGCCATATGCCGCCTCCATGATGCCCGGGTAGCTGAAGCGACCGCAGATATGACCGCATCTAACCTGCAAATCGAGAGCGCAAATCGTCACAGAAATTCATAAACTTTGCGGTTCCGCTCACCATCAGGATGAGCGAATAGTCGGTGATGTAGGCCACCAGGATGAGCAGGGCCAGGCCCAGACCAAAGCCGGCGCGGTGCAGGGCGTAGGGTATGCCGATAACGCCGCTGCCCACGATCGAGTTGACGTAATTGAAGGAAGCCTGCGGCAGGGAGGACAGAGTGTCGCCCAGGCCCCCAGCCAGGCCGAGGCCGTTTTGTTGTTGCTGCTGCTGCGATTGTTGCTGCTGTGGGCGTTGCTGTTGGCCCGCCGGCTGGTGTGTTTGCTGCTGGTGGTCGGTCTGTAAATGTTGGACGATAAAAATCCTCGAATCACCTGAAATACACAAAGCCACAGCCACCCCCCAGCCGCCTTGATTGAGGCGCCTCTCGTGTGTGTGTGTGCGTCCATTATTGCCACTTGATTGGGATAAGGACAGGCATTGCCTCGAGTGCCTCTTTGTACATCAAAAATTGAACGGTCTGGTGCGTGTTTTTGTCACTTCGAGAGTGTCAGTCGGACGGGCAGGCTGGCCCATTGAGTTGAAAGTTTGGTGAGGTCCTTGCTATTAAATAAGTTTCGCCAGGCCCGCCGGCAACTGGAAATTCATAAAAGCCAATTACGTGCGAGTCGAATTTCTAATTTAATCAAGTGGCAGGTAAATGGCGAACTTTGCCACTCCATCGACCGGCAGGCAGGCAAAGGAAACTTTCATTTTATCGGCTGCTCTTAAAAATAAAAGAGGCCCAATTAGCGGGCCCGATTAAAGGCCGCATCGACTGGCCTCCTGAGTGCCACCATCTTGAGTGTATCCTCGACAGCAGCTGTGCTGGGAATCCCATTCCTCAATGTCACTGGCCACTGGCGGAGCCGTGTAACCGAACCAAGAGGCCCAGGGCCAACTGTGGACATCAAAGACAATGACACAATGACAATGAAACTGCCCCGGACCGCAGCGGGGCGGGGCGGGGCGGGGGAGTGTCCATGGCCCTGTGTCTGCGGCTGAGGCGAAGGCTCCGAAGGTTACATCATGCGCCTCTGTTTTCTATTCCTCTGGCCAACTAGGCGGCGCAAATGAAATTACAAAATGTCCTTCCCAGAGCCACGCCTTCTGCCGGCCGCCGCTGGCAGGCAGCCTTGTCGACAGACCGACACGTTAATGTGTCAGCAGAAGGTTTGGGTTTCCTTTTGTTTTTTTCCGGAGGAGCAGCCGGGCTACTTGGATTTGATGTCTCAACAACGTCGTTGGCTGGGGCATCGGCCGCTCATGTTGGCCATATTTCACCTCAGCCATAAAAGCAAACCAAATGGGCACCTCGTCTTGCCCAAAAAGAATGTCACTTTTAACGGTCCAATTTGTTTTATTATCCCGGCGAAAAACACAACAACAGGCAGAAGTGGAAAACAGCAAAGGACGGCAAATACCGACGCCTGGATTCTCTGCACGGAGTGGGACTTAATTCAATTTCTATTAGGATGAATAGCAAAGAGGACGGACGAAGTGGGTCCTGCGAAAATTCAAGCTCATTAGGGAGGCCAATTCAAACTTTTGTATGAGATTATTGGAACGGCAGGGATAGTTGAAGGAGTTTAGAGAACGATTCTTGTGCTATGGACTGGGAATCAAGCAGGATTTGGCACAGAACAGGCATGAAACGAGGCCTTCGAATCAGCTATAAATACCAACCCATAACCCAGTTCATATTAACCAAAACCTGGAATTAAACTGTGCTTAAGATAGTTACAATAAACGAACCGAAAATCAACCCATTAGCCAACCAAAAATCGTATCAAGATTGAACCAAAGATCGAACCAACTTTCAACCCAATAAGAATCATAAACCGGTCTACCCAGAATCGAACCTGGTTTATAATTCAGCTCATTGTTTAACAGAATGTGCCTTTCAACACGAGAGCCTAAAAAGGACGCCAATCACATGAATAAAACTTCAGGCCAAGGAAAACCAATAAGGTTCGCTTGGTTCGCGAAGAGGGAAAGGTTCACTTGGTTGTCCTTTGGCAACACCCGCAGCCGGTGGTAGCTTTGGGTGAGTTATCCTGTCAGTTATCTTGTCAGTTATTCGTTTTATTCACCACAATTAGTGGAGCATTCCGGGGGTTCAATTAATTCCACTTTACTGCCAAATCAGCGGAGCGCAATGAAAAGCAACATGAATAAAAAATTACGACATCCGCAAAGTCGACCTTTTCTTTCTTTTTCTCTGGACCACAAAAATGATAAATAATTCTCGCAGGTAGGCGTGGCAACGCCCCAGCTCCTTTGCTACACACATAATTATATGCGTGTGTTTATTCGGCTGTTTCCGTTTTCATGTCGCCGGATTTGTTTTCCTTTTGGTGCTCTGACATTTTTCCCTGGGTTCAAAGTTTTGTTTGCCTTGGAGGTAGATGTTTGGGGGGAGGTAGAGCAAATGTAATAAAGATAAACGAGTTGCCGGATGTGCCGGGTTGTTTTGAAATTGATTGTTGGCGAGATTTACCAGCGAAACGCTCAAGCCATAAATTATTTCATCACAAAAATTCCCTGGCTGGCAATTAAAACCTGCAAATCCAATTAATTTTATAAAAAAGAACAAGAAAAACGCACACAACTCGCCCGTCCCCCATGACAAACTCAATTAACTGAGCGACCAAACTGAGTGGCAAAGGGCCAAAGGAGCATCAAAAAATAAACAGAATGCGCTTACACCTCCGCCGTATTAAACGCCAGGTGTGTGGAGAGGCCCAGCAATCGTTTCGAATAAAAGACAAACAAGCCCGCCGAGGCGGGCAAACAAACACAAACCAAGCCCAGCTCACTTTACTTTATGGCCTGACGCCCCGACCGGCCCTCAATGGCAAACAAACCTTTTCATGCATTGCACGATTTTAATTAATAATTTTCATGTTATCCCAGCTCCGGCCGCTCCCCAAGCGGGCTTCGTGTTCAACTAAGAGACTTGAGGGAGCGAACGGCTCCCCAAACTGGCAGGTTAAACGAGTAGAAGGCGCAGGCGAGTGGGAGATGCCCGAAAAAGTAGGCAACACAAATTGCGCGAGATTAAGCAGCCTCACACGCTCCGCTTGAAGGGCTTTTTGGGCTGCCTTTGATCTCGCGACTCACGACTGTCCTGGATTTGTTGGCAGCTTCAAATTTTATCTTTCCTGGAGCTTATTTGGGTAGTGAATCGGGGAAGGGCGCCTGGGGAGAAGACTGACTTTTGATTTAGCAGCGAAGCTCGCATTTTTCCTAGGAACGCCGCCAGGCAGGACTTTGTCTAGACTTACAAAACAAAAGTCAAGAATAAAATTCCCAACGCAGTTTACTGTCTGCTCGTGTGTGGGATTGTGAAGCAGATTAAGAACTCCCAACCGAAAAACAAAGGGCATTTTTCGGGGTTACAATGAAGCTTCTTTTTGTACTGAAACTGTCCAAAATCACCTGGATTTAAAGCAGTTTTCCCTGAGACTGCCAGCCATTAGCCTTGACCCTGTCCCAAGGCCCATTTGAGATTCGCTTTGTTTGTCTAATGAAATTAAGAAGCAGAACGTGTGTACCCGAATTTCCCCAACTATCACTAACCCTTTCCTTACTTCTCAGCTGCAAACGCCCCACGCAATTAGAATTCACGGCAGACTGCACATTTGCCGGCAGGTAGACGCAAAAAACCAGCTTACCCGACTGCGAAGTACTCTGACAGAAGGACAGCCGGGCAGACGGACCTGGTTAGATCGATTCGGCCCTCGACACAAACCTATAAAACGAGGAATTTGCTGCCTGCAACTCAGCCATTGACATTTTGTGCCTTCCCACCGCCTGGGGGGCGCCTTTGTTTTTGAGAGTAAACACGAACGCACAAGCAAACCCACAGACACACGTGTGCCTGCGAGAATGCAAACAGAGCCGGGCCAGAATGTGCAGGACGTGGAGGACGTGAGGGCCGTGGCTGAATGGCCGTTTAAATATTTTGACTTGCATTGTCTGCCGGCCGTGGGATTCTTGCTCTTTTCGTGACAACTTAATTGCGGCGGCTCTTTAAAGGCTCAAGACAAGGACCCACCCCAGCCCAAGTCCTTTAATGGCCGACCGCATTCTCTCCTTCAGCCACTTCAGCGGCCCCCCGATAATCCCTTCGGGTGTTGTTGTTGCTGTCGACGGTCCATTAAGATTGCCCGTCATTTTTTTTGCTCCCACTTTCCGTTAGTGGCCCATTAGTTGGGCAAACACACGGCGAACCCACGGCCGCCTAACCGGGTGGCCGGAAACCCGACGACAAAATCAATTAAAACGGCGACGGCCGCCGCGGCGCCGTTTTTGAGTTATGAAAATTCCTCGGCCGGCAAGGCCACCGGAAATTGAGGACTCCGCCGGCAGCTCTGCACTCACCTTCATCAGATTGTTGAAGTCATCGAAGGCGTAGGCCTCGACGCCGGACACATCGCTGCCCTGCAAAAGAAACCGGAGAAGGCAAAGGTTAGTCAAGGCAAATGGAAGGATGGAGGGCGCCATTAAATGAAGCGGAAATGCATATGACGCTTTATTATGAGAAGTTTTGCGAGCGGCCATAAAAACACTGCAAAAGGGTCGGCCATAAAAATATTGGCCCACCGACCGTCGACTGCCTGGGAATGAAAACAATTTCAACTCCGCCGAAGCCAACACGTGTTTTTCTCAGGGACCCAAGACTCGGAGGGCCGGGGCTGGGGTGCTTGTCAGTTGGCAGAGCGACAGCTCCAGCTGGTGGCTGCCTCGATGGCCTCTTGTCTGGCTGTTTGCTGGTTTTTATGGGGCCACTTGCCACCATCAATTTCTCACACGCTGGGGGTGCCTCTGCCCTCTCCTTAGACACACTGTATCCATCACTCACCCACACACACGCAGCTGGGCACACCGACAGCGGCCCACAGATAAGGACGAGCCGGGCCAGCGGGGCATTCGCAAGGTTTCCTCGGCCCCCAGCCCAAGTAATGGAGGAAGAAGGAAATCGAAAAACGCGATATGTGGCAACGAAAACAGTAAACCATTTCAACTCGTCACAGTCACAGACACAACTGCCCTGGAGTGGGTGGCACCTCTGCTTGTGGCGGGCGTCCATAAAAAAAACCGAAGAGATTTTTATGGCCTGGATTTGCTCCACGACAGCAGGTAAGCTATTGGCTATTTCGTGACTGTTGCTCGGCTACCGCAGAACACACACACCCACACACCAGCACGCACAACAAATAATGGCGAGCATCAAATCAGAACCTGAAGTTCCTGCTGTCATATTTGGGAGGCGGTGGGGTGGTCGGCGATTCCTGCTCTTTTGGTTAAGTTGGTGGAATCTTTCATCAAGACAAAAGGCCATAAATTTCCACTAGCAGCCGAAATTGATTAGCCATAAAACGAGAAGATTCAAATTGAACGTTAAAGCCGCCAGACAAGGACGAATTAGGGACGCCTCGGAATTTGTTGCTTCACCAAAAAAAAAACACCCACAAAAATAACAAGCAAAGAACCAACGACCTTGCCCAACTTTGGTATACTCTGCAGGATTCCTGAACTTATCCATTTTCAGATCGGAAAGGGCTTTTTAGCCTGGAATAAATAAAGGACAAAGTGGACAGGAAGACCTTAAATTTCTGACTGAAACGGCGGCTTCCTTTTGGTCAATTTCTTTATCTGCCTGTTCTTTGGCCTACTTCACCTTTTGCCCGTCCATCTGCCCTCCTGCTCGCTTGCCCGTTTGACTTTCTGTTCCCCCGCTTGTCTGCTTCGTTGTCTGCTGTCCGCTTGTCTAACTCTCCGTCTTCCCATTAAAAGTCTTGCTTAATCCTTCTGTCTATTCGTCCATCTATCTTTCATTTAATTGAAAGCCGTGCTAGGACTTTTTCAGCTCATTGATTGGCCCGTGAGTTTTAAAAAGATAATTTTAAGCCACTTATTGTCCCCCTTAGGCAAGCCTGTTTCTTTGTAATGGAAACCAAATCATAGGCTCTTAATTATAAGTAATTTCTTTAGGCCCAAACTCTTCTGTCTACCGGCCTCCGATTGCCTTACATTTCAGGCGGAATTTACGAAGTAGAAAAACAATTAAACGTCGAATTGATGTCTCAATAAAGGAAACCAGACTTTCCCTTGCCAACCGTAACCGATTCTGTCAAACCCGCTCCCTCTGGTCTGCTGTTAGGACGTCAAAGACACTGCCCACATTGCGTATACGCAACGGCTGCCTTCGATTTGTGGTTGGCCAAGGGCAGCAACACAAACGCAGAGTTTAATTAAATTAAATGAAACTGCAATTGAATTAATTGAATTGTACGAAATCTGAAGGAGAAGGAGCGAACGTACCGAGATCCTTTTTGACCATCAACCATGCGTGCTTCAATTAGCCCGGCTGACCGGCCGTCCGGCTGTCCGACCGCCCGCAATGAGCAGAAATAATTGAGTTGCTGTTGGCGAGAGAACAGCTTACACAGGAACTTAAACAGACGGCCCCGAAAAAAATAAACTATGCAAATTGTGGGGCAATTTGATTTCCTCTTTCAGCGCTCGTAATTGAAAATGTTGAGGACATGAAACTCATTTAGGGTTTTATTTTTGTGAACTTAATTGAGTTGCAATTCATTTCTGCATTTTCGTATTGCCGGGGAGTCGCACAAGTGCCACCAAACACTCAATTACGTTACGTATACGCCACCGAAAGTGAAAATGAATGGAACCAAAGTCGCCCCGGCAGTGGGCCAACTTGCTGGAATTTCAATGCCAGTCGACGCGCTGGGCGGTTGCTTGGCTGGGGGCATTTCGAATGCCAGTCAAGTTTGTCAATATTTGCCAGCGAACGTTTACACGTACACAACCCACAACTAAGCAATGAATTTTGCATTTTGCCACCCCTTCGCTTCGGCAAAGCAACTGGCGAAATTGGCGAGCAGCTCTGAATTGCAGCCGCTCAACTTGAATTCTGACATTGATTTCTCTTAGCGAGCACCCACAACAATGGCCCGGCTACTGCCGTTGACATTTTTATTTGATATTCGAACAATGCCACTCCCCCTAGGCCGCCCACCGCCCACCGCCTGTCCGCCCACCGCGGCACATGTGCCCTGCATATTAAACGGCGATTAAATGCGCTCAGCAAGGCTCAAGCGTTGATTTCATCCGCCAAGACGGAGGCCTCATAAATCTCGAGGGAGCCTGACTAACCAACACCATCATTTCCCCCACCCCCACTTGGCCAAGTGGAGTGTAATTAAGGCCTAAGCATGCGGCTTATTGATTTTATGTGGGGTCGTCTGTCAGAAAAGTGTTGCATACCCGCAGGGGCGGCCATCAAAATATTTTCAACCCGTTTTTCTGCCCTGCATTTTGAAGTGTAATTTAAAAGAGAATATGGGTTTAGGGAAATGAAATGTTTGTGGAAATTATAAAATTATGTTGCAGATATTGAAAGGCACAAAAAAACCAGAGATATCTTAATTAACTGTCAAGGAAAATGCTCCCCACAAATAAATAAATTCAGTTGGATGTTTTTGCGAACTCAAAGTGAGGCCCAAAACTTCCTAGTTAGAGTATCAAAGGCTCGTGGTGGTCCTTTCTAATCCCTCACGTGGCTGGCATGCGTCTTGGCTTATTAGTTCCCGAATAGAACAAAAAAACCAACTTGGGTATGAATTTTTAACTCCAACCGAAGCGACGAAGAACATGAAAGTTAACTCAAATCGAACTCAGGGGAATCAAACTGTTGAAATTTCCGAAACGCCGGCCAACCCAAACAAATTGCCCTGCTTACCAAAGGTCACGATACAAATAATAAATAACCAGGCTTGCCCTCCCCATCCCAGCAACTGCGGCAGTGGTCAACCCGAGGCCGAGGGAAGACAAAACCCGGGCGGGATTAGGGGGAATTAGGAAGGTCATTTATCATCGCCCACGTCCAGCGACGGGGACGAGCGTCATATGGGCTCCCTGGCCGCCATCAACAGACGACAACAAATGTCATCGTCGTTGCTTTCCAAGGCAGCGAAACTGAATTATCACTCAATCAAATTGGGTTTATGTGTCATTATTCTGGTGGGGAATCATATCCTTCCCTCCTCCTGTGGCACCTGCGTGCGTGCCGCCGCGAAATCGCCGCGGCCAGCGGCATTGCCTAGCGTGATTTGCGATTCGGGTGTTCTTGTCTGGCGGGCGCTACAAATTGATTCCCCCAGTGAATTAGCGCTAACACGCCAGCCAATTTGTGTGTGCGGGGCCGCTGGTCGGTGGAAATTATTTTCGCAATTTTCCCCGTTAAGCTCGACAAGAAATCAGCCATTCAAATTAGCCCCAAACTGTATCCGTCCGGATGGATTACTCATAAATTATGCAGCGGGTGTTTTTTTTTTTTTTTGTTTTGTTATTTTAATCGGAAAATTTCAGTTCGGCAAATCGAGGGACGTCCCCTCCCACACAATCCAAATCATAACAGGCTTAAAGTTTTATCAACACGTCAAAATAACACACAACCCTTTGCCCCCGCCCTTCTCAACAAACTACTCTTTAAATAAATAACCACACGGCAGACGGACGGAAAGACGGACACCTATGAAAATGCGTAGAAAATCAAAATAACAATATTTCAATGTGTTAATTAGAAGCTCTGAATGCTCTTTTCATATGCGAAATATGTAGGATTTTATCGGACTTTATGTTGGCCAGGCTGGTCAGTCTTTCAATTTTAAAGATATTTGGGGTTCCTATACAAATTTCTTTGTAATCGAATAATCCACCAGTTCTCTCCTTGTTTCAATATCAGTTCTAAGTTCTCGTCATCTTTATTAAGTATTGTCATTTAGAAATACTAACTAGAAACGGAGATCTATTTTCATGATCTCATACTAAATTTCCAAATAAAAGTCTTTAAGGATGTCCTAACCTTTTCTTGGATATAGTTTTCCATTCAGCCTCTCTCGCTTCCACATTTCTAATTTCGAAGAAGCATCTTAAGTTCCCTCCCTCAACTTATGGAGATCTTTCTTTCTGTCTCTCGATTTCTTTCTCCCTTAATTTCACCCTCTCTCTATTTTCTATCTCTTCAAAACTTCTCTTAATACTCCAACCCTTCAAATAATTTATCGCCGTCATTCCGCTCTTTACCTGATCGATTCGTAAAGTCTTATAGATATTTCCACCATTAAATTTCGAGACTTCAGTTTGTCACATAGTTCATCTTGCAGCCAATAAGCTCTCGCCAACGAAAAGAGAAGGCTAAAAGGCTTAGGTAATTTTGTTTTCAATAAAATTCATATTGCAGGAGGCTCATTAAAATTCTGATGTGGGCATGACAATTCCTGATTGATTGACGGCATTTCGGTTATTAACAATTCAAGCGAACTGCCCAACTGCACGGCTGGGCGAGTGGGCGCCCACAAAAGCCCAACTGACTGTGAATTTAATCAGTGAAGCGTGCAAAATGTCGAGGCTTAAAGTGAAAGTTGTGCGTCCGTTGATAGCCAACGGGGAAAGCAGTTAACAAGCGTTTTAAATAAAAATTTCATGGCAAATTCTGCACGCCTTCCATGACTATTTCTGCAAATGAGGAAAATTTTCTCCCTGCAGTCTTTCAATGTCCACCAGTTGGCTGGCCTTCCTCGTTTCCTGCTACCTCGCGGCAATCAAAGCGGGTAAGCTCAAAATTCCCTATACAAATCTCCCCAAAGAACTCAAACTGTTCCCATTTCAGATGCGAATGACTTCGATATCCGCTGTGTGCTCGACCACAGCAAAATGAAGCTGGGCTGCGTGTCCTCCCGTCCCTATCGAGAGGTCTACGTGCCCGACCCCAAAGCCAAGTGCGGCAAGTGTGTGAAAAAGGTGATGAACCTTTGCGACCGCGGCTCCAAGCAGCCCAAGTACTCCCGGTTCCTCAAGAAGCACATCTGCGAGAGAAAGTGCTTCGTGAGATGCCACATGACAGCCGATCAGACACCAAGCTGGGAGAACTCCTTAGAAACCGAAGAGGAGCTTATGGAGAGCAACGCAGAGGGTATGGAGAGGTCCCGAACTTTGGAGTCCTCGGCTACTTAATTTTGTACTGCAATTAGCAGGGCCGTGGGTGGGGCTAATGAGTGCGATTTCTTGCAATTAAAAGTGAAACAAAGAAACGTAAAAATGAGGAAAATTTGCCCGGCCGCAATTACGCGCCAAACGAACTCACCTGGCGCTGGAGAATGTAACTGAATTCCGTGGCCGTGTTCCGTCGACTGTCGCTCATTTTGGGGCGCTTCCTTCCGGGTCTTTTGTTGTGAGCAGTTGCGGAGCTTGAGTTTTCAGGTGGGTAGTTGGGTAGTTTTTGGGTTCTTTGGATGCAAGATTCTCATACGCAGCACAGTCTTCTGAGGGCGTTCATCTAAAAGTACAGAGAGAGAGAACTGACGACGAACGGAGTCAAATTAGTGGCCGCATCGAATCGAATCTCCTCGGGGGCTTTGGTCTCGCTCAGCTGGGTAAATCCAGCGATCAAATCAGTCGGTAAGATGCCGTTGGGCAGTTCGGATCTACAAGTGGTTCTGGTCTTGTTCTTTTGCAGCCTCACAAACCGTAAGACCCAAAGACCCCTGAGAATCTCTTCAATAACTGAGGAAAATCTTTACAGAACTTGACCTGCGCTGCCTGATGGATCAGAGCGGCGAGAAGCTGAACTGCAAGAGCTCCGTCACCACGGCCGTCTGGATTCCCCAGAAGAATGATAAATGCATCACCAAGGCCATGAACATGTGCTTCCGCGGCCACGACGCCGTCCCCAAATACTCAAGGTTCCTGAAGAAGAACGCCTGCGAGAGTTTGTGTTTCAATAAGACGAGCTCGGCGTCCACACCGCCACCAGTGGCTCAACCATCAAAAGCCGACACAACGATCTCCCAGGTCACTGAAAGGTCAACGAATACAGCCGCCAAAACAACTCAGGGCCCTCGCACAAGTGTGATTGTGGCTCCCATAAGTCCTGGGACCGAAGATCCGGGCCTCGAGGATTACGGACCCGTCGACATGCTGCCCTCGGTGAATCTCACAGTGAACCCAGGTGACTATGGAGGATAATAAAGTGAGCCTCCGGCTCGAAAGGGATGGGATAAATTCGTCAGGGTTTGAATTAATTTGCGTAAAATTACTGGAAAATTCCATTGCAAATTGCCGACTTCCATAGTCGAATGGAGCTCAGTTTCAGCGCCATGTCGATCGCATTGAAGGCCCTAATCGCCGCGTTACTTCTCCTTTGCGATCCTAGTGGGGCCGCCAAGAAGAGGGACATTCGCTGCGTGGTCGTGCAGTCGGGCAACATCGGCTGCGTCTATGGGTCGATGTATACGGACGTTTGGATTCCCCATCGGGGCAAATGTGTGCCCGAACATTTGGACATTTGTTGGCGCGGCTTCAACTCGAAGCCGGCCTACTCGCGGTTCACTTATCGTAAGGAATGCGAGAGGGTTTGCTTATAATCAGGATCTCAGGAGGAGCAAGAATAAACGACAAAAACCAAGAGAAAAATTCGGATAAACTTCACGAACTATCGGTAGAGGGCGGCTTGCAGTTCGGAACTTTAAACGGTCGAGATTTTGGGGCTCACGCGTGACACGCGCGCGACTCACGCCCCGATCACTTATTGAACTCTTGAGCGATTTTCCTTTCTCTCGACACTTTCGCAGCTTAACGCGTTGGCTATTGTCCGTCCCCCCGCCGTGTGCACCGTTATTAGCTTAGCCTCTCAATAAACTTTCAAAGTTGCACTCACACAAATTCACCGTTCAGCGTTCAGCGTTCGCCGTTCGGCATTGAAATTTTCGGATTTCACTTTCACTTAAAATTTGCAGGACGCGCGGAGTGTAAAGAGCGGGGAAGGGGCAACTTAAGCATCCCAATTATGAGCCGAGGAGAACAATTAATTGCATTAGGTCTTTTTTTTAAAGAGGGGGGGGTCAGGGGTCAGATGTACTTTTTGATTCGGTTGGTGCCGCTGCCGCCTGGAGGAACGGTATTGTTGGTTCGACGGTTACGCTGAGACTGCTGCAATAAAAAGGAATCTATATATAAGTTGCGAAACTCTCAACAAGGATAACGCCTGGTTGGTTGGCTGTAGTCGACGGCTGTCCTCGTCGTTCTGTCGGTTCGCCGCGTTCGGTTCTGTTGGCCCGTTGAAGTTTTCTGCTCAATGCTTCGCAGCTGTTTGCGGCCTCGTGTCTGTGTGTGCGCCTGTGTGTGGGTGTGTGTTGTTCTTGTTGTCGTTTGACTTTGAAATTGCCAACAATAATGCACACATACAAACACACGACGCAAAGAAACGCGCTACGTAACAATTTCTCACCCACACACACGCAAAGCGGTGCGCTCTGCGCTCAGCCGGAAACGAGGCCTGCAGTTGCCAGTCCGTCCCTTTCACTGCAGGCGCCTCGGAAGCTTAAGCTCAAGCGGGCCTGTTGGTTGATCTGGCAACGCCAGAGCTTCGTTTCATTCATATTTTCTTGGAGCTTTCGCTGTTTGCTCTCTCGCTGCCGCGCACGTGGTGCGGAGTTCTTAAAGTTTCCGCCAGGTGGCGCTGTTGGCAGTGATGAGCGCGTGAATTCGTCGATTTATTTAAGCAAAACATTGGAGAATTTTCAAATCAACGCCAGGGCAACACACGATAGTCCTGCAAAGCCTCGTCGTAGGTATAAGAAACATCTAAATTATCGTGGCTCACGACCTCCGCGTCCAGCAGCCTTCGCACAATCATAGCCGTTCGCTCGTCAAATGAATTTCCATACACATTCAATTTCTCCAGCCGGCAGGGCTTCTTCATCGACAACAGCAAGGCATTAATGGCAGCCGCCCCAATCTCATTGTAATTCAAGTACAACTCCTTGAGCATCTGGCACTTGCTCAAGTACATGGCCACCCACTCGCCTCCATGCGAGCCGATGCCGTTGTAACTCACGTCCAGGACCTCCAGATTCTGGCCGTGCGAAATGGCGCGCAGGAGGAAGAACATGCCGTCCGGCCCGATCAGGTTGCAGGACACGTTCAGGCGGCGTAAGGTGCAGTCAGGACTGTGCATGTACTCGGCCACCACCTCCATGTCCTGGGCGGTGAACTCGCAGTACTGCATGGTCAGATCGGTGAGCTTGTTCTGCATCATCAGGGAGCCCACCAGGGAGGCAATCTTCTCTGTGTCCAGGGTGAGATTCAGACCGAGAATGCGGCTGGCATTGAGCTTCCTAATCGACGTGCATTTGTAGACTCCGTCGGCCAGATCGGCGAAGTTGTACTGAGTGATGCCGCAGCTGGCAACGTTTAAGGACTTCAAGGTATTGCTGGCCACCAGGAACTCCCGTAGAAGCTTCAAGGCTTTGCTGTTTATGGGGGTTCCTTCCAGGCTGAGGTCGGTCACTTGCATTTTAGCGACATTTAGCCGCATCATCACAAAGAACTCCAGCGGCAGGTTCATCAGCTTCAATTCGATCTCCCAAATGGGAATCAGCGACCTCGCAAAGTCCTTCAACAGCGTCACATCCCAGACGCTCACCACAACACTCCAAATGCTGGCCGCGTACAGTTTCCTCCTCAGCAAATAGTTCACTATAGTGCGGAAGTCCCGAATACAATGGTAACGTCGCCCCATGCGGTCCTCGAACTCCAGGCGGCGGAATTGGAAATTCATATAAGGACGAGTGTCGTACTCCCGCTGCCAGCAGTAGAGCAACAGGATTGTGAAGAGCCGGCTCTTCAAAGGCGGCGGATCGAGGCACGGGCAGGGGTCATAATCACACGGCATATCACACATTTTGAAGGTCTGGGGGAGTCTTACAGGGGCAGAGAAAGGACCTGATCAGTGGGTTTGAATAAGCAAGAATTTTAAATATTAAGAATTTGTGTGTGTGGAAGGAAAGCTACAGGTTGACTGAGAGAACTGTCTTCCCTTTTAGTTCACACCTTCGCTTGGCCCAGCGCCCGATAAACACACTGCTGCCACCTAGGAATAAAATTTAACAACCGCCCGCTGGTAGGCAACAGAAATTTATTGCTTCGGGGCAGTTGCGGTCCGCGCTCATGTAAATTTTTATAAGGCAAATATGGTCATTAAATATTAAATAATTAAACATAATATTAGTTTAAAAAAAAAAAAACGACAAATAAATGTGCCAAAATGTGGCAGCAAGAAAATTTAACTCAAGTTTAATTTTGATTGAAGGACTTCCGCAGTTTATGGCCCTCGGCAAATATTATTAATTTACTTCCACTTGGAAGTATAAAATATGCTGGGCATTAAAATTAAATCTAAATGTTATCTCATTTATCTAAATTATTCAGGCGTGCTCTAATTAAATATCATTAATCTTTCCCGGTTTCTATTTTGATTAATTTCCTAATTTTCTGCCATTTATTTGAGGTCTCCGCCCCACAGTCGGCCTAGGAGAGGCTGGCGAGAGCGTCCAGTTCATTAGCATAGGTGGAGTTCTGTGCCACGCATTTAAGGACAAATTACCCTAAATGATATTTCATTCATTTATATGCCATTTTTCTGCCAAGAAGCGAGAATCCACAATGAATCCACTGACGGGCGACGACTTCAGGCTGGCCAAGCAGCTTGGCAATTTCATTGCGCTTTTAATGGGCACGTGCTGACTGCCCTATAAATGCCACTGATGTATTTATTTTTACCTCAAGCAGACGGACAAAAGGACAGGCGGACAGACCGCGAATGCCTTGTTGGCCATTTAAGGACGGTGAAGTGGAGTTGGCCGGCCGGCAAGCAACTTCATTTATTTTATGGACGCGCTGTAAATTGCGACAAAACTGAAAAATGCAACCCTGTGTGTGCCTAACGAGTTTCTCGCTTTGAACGAATCAATCAAATCATCACTGTCGCTCTATTGGCCGGCCAACAACAGGTGCTGTCCCGGGCCGGGCATCTCGAGGGCAATGAAATATTTCTCACTTTTACTAGCCCCGCGCGCTAGAGCTGCCGCGGCGACCGGTTAGCCACCATCAACAGGTAATTATGCATTGAATTATGGCCACAGAAGACTTCTAGTTTAGTCATCAGCATGGCCAACTCGACTGCGATCGATGATGAGTCTTGATTTTCAGAGCGCCAACTTGGGGGCCGGCCCGGCCCACCAGTCGGTTTAGCCAAGCGTACAAGAACAATTTCACCTGGCGACCACAACACACACACACACAGATAATAATAAAAAATCATATATTGTAAAAATTATGACGGCCAGACGATTATAATTGCACATGCAGTGGATACCTCGGCCCCTGGCCAGCAGCCTCGGTCTCAGTTTACAGCTACCAGACGACGGCGACGGCGGCGGCGAAGGCGACCGCGACGGCAAATCGCATGTGCATATAATTTAAATAATTTTTTGAAAACGCAAAGTGTGAAACTGCACGGCCAAACCAGCAACAGCAGCAGCAACAGCAGCCAATGCGTCTGGGCCGTTTTGTCTGGGCCATCGCATTCACCTGCTCGCCGCCGTCGCCGTCGCTGCCTTCGTTGTCTGCCAGCCAGCCAGACAGCCCGTCGTCCCGCCAGTCAGTCAGGTTTGGTCCATATTTGGGGCTGCACATAACTTAAAGGACAAGGCGGACCACGGCCTCCAGACAAACACCAGACATGCACTTGTCTCCTATGGCCGAGGCTCCACTCGACTTGGCTGGCGACCGGGCTGGGGCTGGGCTGTCCGGCAGCATATTCATTGTCAATTTCGACAATCAACAAGACGAAGAGGGGCACTGCTGGTCCTCCTCTCGGGCCGGGCCGTTAAAATGCCAACAATGCGTCGTCTGCGTTGTCTCCTGCCGACTGCGTCTGAGTGTCTGGCAGAAGCCAAACGATGCCACGCGAAAGGCCTAAAAACCGAAACCGAAAATGCACATAAGCGAACATTAAAAAATTGAGCAAAACAACAAAAACGCAGCGCCTTCAAGCACAACGAATTCCCAATACTCTTGGCCCCGCCACCAGCTCGAAAGGACCGACAATCCCAGCGTTGCTCGGCTGGGGCGGCCAAAGGAAGTGAATGAACCGCCGGCCGGCCAGCCCAAAGCACACGAAAATTAATAAAGCAGCGGCAACAACAACACGGCAACTTGCCTGCAACGGTAGCAGCCAGCGGCACACAACAACAACAACGACGACAGCAACAAGCAACAATAACAAATTGGCTTCTGGTCTTTGCATTCCACATGCAATCTGAGACCACAATCACGACAACTGCATTCGACGGTGGCAGCGGCGGCGGCGGCGGTGGCTGCAACAGGCCGAACGGCAACACCCTCGGCAGACACCGAAAACCCATGGCCAACAGACGGGCGGACGGACGGGCAGACCGGCTAACTAACCAACCCATCGCCTGTCTGTCTGCCCGTCTGTCCGTCTGTCCGTCGGTCGGTCGGTCTTTCTGTCTGGCTGAATCTCTGCACTTGCGTCTTGTCTTGACACGTCTGCGCTGATCTTAAGCTACAAGCAAACAAACTCCTCCATAAAACCCAGCAGACATCAAGGTGGGCACAGTGGGCCAAACCAACAAAAGCCGATCGAAGGGGGAAACAAAAGGCAGGCGAGCTTAAGTAGCTGGGAATGAGTCCTGAATCAAACCGACCGCAAGTCCATTTGACTCTTTCATTTTTCCTTATAAAGATTCCTATAATCTTCCCCTCTCTTTTCGATTCTTTTTCTGTCTTTCTCTCCGATCCTTTTGCTTCTTAAGCTCTGGAAAACGCAAGTAACTCTGCTCTCGTTTATTGAAGATCATTAGGCATTTCATACAGTCTTTGAGAAGACATCCAGTTCTGGAGGAATTCCTGCCAAGCTTGCTCAAAACTCTCTAAGGATTTGAAGGCTACAAAGTTTAAGAAAAGCTTAAGCTCCTTAATCATAGAGTCAGATTCGCTTGATGACTTCTCTGTTCTTAATTCATTTTGAGAGGTTTTAAGTTTACTTTCTTTCCTTCTTAGGAAACTAAGAAAGCTGGGAAAGAAATGCTTGCTTCTTTTTCGAATGGAACCCACTGTCTTCCAAAGTTTGGCTCTTCTGCTGGCTGCATGCAAAGTTGGTTGTGCGCGTGTGTGTGTGTGTGTGGCAGCTACTTGTTATTTTGTGATCTCATGCATCGCCTCCTTTCCATCCATTCCTCCCCAGCCGGCCCCGCTGGCCACACCCTGAAACCAATCCGCACTCCTTCCCCCCACCGCTCTCCACAACTGACTGACTGACTGCTTGAAGCACAATTATGTTAATTACGTGTTATATTGATGCTTAAATAAATTTGTGGTCAGGAGAGCGAGGAGACGACGACGGCAACGGCGGAACATCGACGCCGGCTGCTGGCTAGGGAGAGTCTGCATTTGGGAGCACCCTGTGCGGCTAGACAAGAACAGTTAGCTATTTGATTTATTTATAGGAAATTTAAATAGATTTTCCCCCCCGTGTGGAACGCCTCGGCCGTCCGTCGGCCTGTCTGCCCCCGCCGTGTTGACAGTTCGTTGGACATTTGGCAAAACACACACCGTCTAGACATTTACGAGCTGACAGTTAGCACACGCACCCCAAATAGATAAAGTTGGCCCCTCCACTCTAATAAATCCCAGATAACCCCCACGAACCATGGAATCCCAAAGAATCAAGATAAGAGATCTTCATCTCCCCCAACTCCATTCACGCGCCTAAACACTCACGTGCCCGGTAGTTGGTGGGAGGGCTTTTGGGAATATCTCTGATTATCAAGGGGTTCCTTGGGGTGCCGAAACAAATGGCGGACGGAATGCTGAAAATTGCTAACTGAAGTTATCAAAATTCTATGCATAGTCGAAATTGTTAGGTGGGAATGTAGCGAACCTTTTTATCAAGCGACTGAAGCGGTTTCTTCTCTGCGATTCTTTGCATACTTTGAATTCTTAACGATCTTTATTATTTTTTCCTTTCCTATTAATTGAATTTTTAAACTCTGAAGTCTTTGTCGCCTGAACTAAGATAAGATTTGGAGAATAAGTTCCAAAATCTCTTGGCCATTTTGTGGGTTTGCTAATTTTCTGTAGCATTTTCATTTTATTTAATTCGGTTCTTATAATTTAAGCAGCTCAAAGAGAATTCTGCAAAGCCCTTGAAGCTCTGTGGAAGGCTTGACCGATAGGCAAATGGATCGTGAGTAGAAGAAGCCCCAATTGCCGAGGGTTTCTATAAAAATAAAGAAATATTTGAAAGTGTGCAGATCTTTTCTCGACGAGAACTCCAAAGGCTGGAGAGCTTCAGGTTGAAAGAAAGAGATTTTAGAACTTTACCAGTTGCCTTTGAGTTTAGAAACGAAAGCCGCCAGCTCCTTGAGATCTATGGAATCTTGAGAACACCTAGGAGAAGAGTTGAGAAGGCAAAACCAACTCAATGATTCATTTCCGTTTCGGCTAAGCTTGAATATTAAAAGAAACCCAAAGGAACCGCCGTCTCCTCAAGATCTCTGGGACTCTCTCTGTCTGAAGGACTCTAGGAACCATCTAACCTACTGCCCACTTGAGGCTGCACTTTTTGTGAAAATTCTTTGCATTCCGTAAAGTCTTTTGGCCAAGAAATGTTCGGAACGCCAAAGTTCCTGGAAACAATTTGAGGCCATCTTTTGGAGGCGAACACGTGCCGTTGGCGGCGCAATCCGTTGCCTCCCCCAAGCCCCAGCCGAGTTGCTGATTGTTGTTAATTTTATTTAATAGAAATTTTAAACAATTGACGCCTGACGTGTTTCAAAATTATCAACTCTTAACTGGCACGAGCGTGAGCAATTTGGCTTCGTCAGCTTCCTTAATGGGGGGCGACGACGGTGGGTGGTGGAAATCTTTTCAGTGTATTGGTGTAGGGGGAGGGGAGGGGGGAGGTCTTATCGTTTAAACTAAAAATACAACGGCACGTTCGCGTTCTTTGCGAGATTTTGATTTTTTTGGTTGCCCTTTTTTTAGATCAAAGCAATCCTACTTGCCAATTTGCGGTGAGGGACTCGCGACAACCTTGAAGATAATTAGAAATCGAAGATGGAATCCTGAAATTTTGACTCATTGCAAATTCCAACTGTCGCCTAACTTAACGACTGTCCGACTGTCCAAGTGTGCGCCAGTCTGCTGCTGATTTGTTTACTTTTCCTGAGAATCTGCCTCCCCGCCAAAGTGGGACAAATTCTATTCATTTTTTTTGGTGACCACACAAATAAATAAACATTATTCAAAATCCCAAAAAAGAAAGAAATCTGTGTGTGTTTGTGTGGATTACGAGATCAAGCCGAGTCTGTGGTCGATTGCAGTCTTTGCATAACATCTGGATAGATGGAGACGCCGCCGGCGATGACGAAGACGAGGACGGCGACGGGGAAGACGCTCTGTCTGTCTGGCGGGTGTGCGAGTGTGTGTGTGTGTGCGGGGATGTCTGGTGTGGCCCATTTAAGTGAATGCATCACGGGTAGACATGTCGTCTGTCTGTCCGCCGTCCGGCAGCCGGCGACGGTGAGAATTTCATTGCCCAAATTATACAATCATTTGAAAGAATTCAATTTACTCCAGACGACCGACCAAAAAAAATCCCAAACATGAGAAAAAAAAAAACTGCAGTTGTTTTGAAAAGCAAAACACCGACGGAGAAGACAAAACGCCCTTGAAAAATTCTCGCCCGAGGATTTCCGTATGCAAATTGAATAAGCGTGGATCCCATAAATCCACCACCTCCCCTCCCCCAAATAGTTTTGGATAGCCTAATGCTGTTTTATAGGCCGTGCCAGGCACCGTTTCCCTTTGTAGGCCTAATACATCCGCCATCCGCTAATCTGCGATTGGATTCTCAACGAACCTGAATCGACCAATTCTGGGCAATTCCATGGACCTTTCTACGCACTTTTCGGGGGGCGTATCACGCCCCCGCCGCGGCTGCCAGAGGCTCGTCGCTGTCAGTTGAAGCGACCGCGCGGTTTGTGAAAATAGCGAACGACAATCGCCAGAATTGGAGGGAACTACTTAAAAAGATTAAACGGCCGCGCAGCAAATTCTTCTATTGGCAAAGCGAAACGGAGAAACGTACGAAATTTAAGTGTTTTGGATTATGAAAAACAAACTGATTAAGCGAAGTCGCCGCCACTTCAGCGGCTCTTATATAATTTATCTAATCTCCCTGCACCCACGCATAAATCGCGTTGGCCTCTCTGCCGGGATCCTCGGGCCGTTATTATTAGTCCCTCGGCTGATAAAAGACGTTTATGGAATTCGCGCCTGCCTCGATTACGGCCCCCAAAATAGTTCGATCCCGGTGGAGGGAGTGGCCCCAAAATTTATTACGCATTGCCAAAGGTAAAGGCCACGGAACATGTGAGCATCACTTTCCTTGCCACGCTTGGCCGGGGGAAATGCTGTCGATAAGAAAGCGGCGGCGGCCGCAGCGCACGCACCCACCGGGGGCTGGCCAACCCCCCCAACCCCCAGCCAAATCACTCGTCTCACGACGACGACAACGACAACGACGACGACGGCGGCGGCAGAGCAGATCCTCTTGACGGGCAGCGGCGCCGCTGATTGGCCGCCGCACTTCGGCTGTGACGACGGAACTAAACTGTCTGCCGAACGCTGCGGCGTACACCTTGCGAAAAAGTCGACTGGGAAGCGCAGCCGCGGCACCGCCTCTGTTCGGGGTGACAGGCAATCACTTCGAGGGTTCGGCGAGATAAGGAAACAATTAGCGGGGCCGATGACAGGGGACGAGATTGGGCCGTCGTTTTTTCAATAGTTTTAGATCTTAACAAGGGTTTTATATGGCGGCTCTCCAGAGGAATATGTAGTTATTTAGTGGAGATAAGATTGAAGTTGGAACTTTGGAACCTCACATTGATTTTTCCATAGAATTTATGTGTGTTACTTAGAGGTGTAAAACTATTTCAAGTGGGGATGTTTCCGATGTGCAATAGCTTAGTTTTAGGTTAGAGCTTCCAGCTTTGAAATGATGTCAGGAGAGTTATAAATTTATATATCTTTTTTCTTATATAATTGACAAACAAAAGAGCTAATGTTCCACTTATTTTCCTTGATCTCTATATTAAAGCTAATCCTCAATTATTGCCCTGTAAAAGTTCCCTAACCTCCCCCAAAAACTGTGTTGCAATCAGAAAACGAGCCCACCGCCAGCAAAGTCCGCCCGCCGCTGTCGGCGGTGAATTGCGCTCGACTGTTTTGCCGAGTGTACCGCGCTGCGTTCACGAACATAAAGTAGATATGCCAACCACAACCAAATATTTTTCTTATTTAAGACTAAAAAACGACTCGCGCAAATCACTTCATACTTGGTTCTTAGAGTGAACACATCGAGAAACCCAACAAAGCCAATCGGAAGCGATTTCCTACCAAAAGTCAAATATTCCAGAGAAAATCACCAAAGTCTTGGGGAGCCCCAAACCGTGTCCAATAAAATAAACAATAAAAAATATTTCAGTGCATAAGAAAATAGAAAATGTGCAAGCTGCTGGCCGCAGTCCAAGTGTAGCCATTTCCCTTAACTGGAAAAAGAAAAACTCTATAAACAAAAGACTTGAGAAAAGAAAATTGTAACAATGTTGAGCCCAAAGTTCGGGGAACGCGTCCTGCTGCTCTGCCTGCTCGTCTCCTGGACGGAGTCGGCCCGCATCGGCCGCTCCGACTTCATGGACGACGTGACCATCCGCTCCGAATACATCGATCCCAACAACCGCACAATCTGGGACATGTTCAACCTCACGGAGGCCCAGGTCACCCGCATCACGGCCGGCAGCAACCACAGCGCCAAGGACGAGACCACCCAGTCCAGCAACAACAAGTACAGGGCCCACCAGAGGGACCAGCGGTAAGTTTGGGCCTAAAATAAACAGGGGGAAAAAAACAATTGGAAGTGCAAAGTGCAGAGAAAATATTTCGGCACGATCCAAAATATAAACAGATTTTTTTGCCCCAACGCGAGAAAGCTGAAAAAAAAACACAGAAATCGAATATAAATCGACGGGCGGACCGATTTTTCTATAAGCGTTTCAAGGCTAAGCGCATGCATTTCTGAAATGTGGCCAACCACCCCGTCGGCACATGGGGATGTTATATTTTCACGATCCCATGTCTTTTGTTCCGATCCGTTGAAGGCAAAAAACACACACAATTCCCCCAACGATTCGCTCACGTGAGAGCCAACGGCGCCAACTGGAGATCTCAAGATCTGAAGAGCCGTCAGTTCCGAGGGGCTAATCTCGCGTACACCTGCCAGCCCTTGACTTCCTTCAGGTGCGGTCCGGTCCTCGATTAGTCGGCAATCATAAAAATTTCGTCTACAGACGCCGCCGGGGAAGTTATCAACTCGCCTGACCGATAGCCGCGCCCACTCACACTTTGGAGACGGTATCTGTGGAAATATAACTATTATATGGTCTCGCCGGGCCTGCAGGTGATGGTAGTTCCCCTCCGCGGAGTTAACTTTTTCTCGGATCGCAATCTGCCACTTCAGCCCAGGCTACCTGGGGAGGTTTTCAGAGCTCCAAGAACGACAGCAGGCGAGGGTTTTATGATCTTGGGATCTCTTAGCTAACAAATTGATTACGAATTGAATTTGTGAAGTATTCTTCCTTCAATCTTGAATGGTTTTATATATAGAAGATCTTGAAATTGCCTAAAATTCCTTAGATTGATAATTGTGAAAGCTATAACTGCTGTGATGGGAGTGGGAAAGAATTGAAATAGTTTTTTCGAAATTAACAGAATTCTTAAGTGAATTCATTACGACTTAATAAGACATTCAGTAGTTCCTTGAGATCATCCTGGAGAGCATAAATAAAAAGCCTTCTTGTTAGATTTTCCGCTTCCTTTGGTTCCTGAATGCCTTCAAAGCCAGCGATTTCCTGGATTGCCCAATGCCCTTTGATATGATTCCATTGAATCGTTTAGTTTTTTTAATAGTTAACAATTATCGGGTTGCCTAGGGATCCCCACACACACACACACACACACAGGCCCCTTGGGGCTGTTTGCTTGACTGAGACAAAAGACCGACGGACCAAACAAAAACTCCCAGTTGTCTCCAATGTCTCCTCATTGGGT
Organism: Lissocephala sabroskyi; assembly: GCA_037075105.1. Taxonomy (NCBI): domain Eukaryota; kingdom Metazoa; phylum Arthropoda; class Insecta; order Diptera; family Drosophilidae; genus Lissocephala; species Lissocephala sabroskyi. The sequence goes on along the minus strand of JBAMCP010000132.1, from coordinate 7,548 downwards.
GTCTCGGTGTTGCACAAAGCAGCCCGCAGTCCGCAAGCCGCAATCACCGCCGCCACACACACAGACAGCCCGACCGACCGGCTGTCTGGCTGTCTGACTGTCGGCGTTGCAGTTGCAACGAATTCTGTCAGCCGGTCCGGCGTTTTGTGTGTGTCTGGAAAGTGTCTGGGAACAGTCTGGGCCATGTCTAGCGGGGCTCCGTTAATGAACTTTTTGTAGGTCGTTGCTATGCGCGACTGTTGGGTGTGCGTGTGTTGTGTGTTGTGTGTTGGTCTTCCATTCATTTTTGAGCGAGCCGATTCCCGCCTGGCCAATGGACAGGACGCCCGGGCAGACAGGCAAGGAAATTATATGAAATTTGATTTACGGCTGAATATCTAAATCGTTTTATCTTCAACTGCAATTGTCGGACTCAACGCTCAGCCAGATTAATTATGACGTATGAGTAATATCGAGCACACACACACACACACACGCACACTCGCCTCACGCACGACTGTCGTGTGGCGGCTGTTTGCCCAGAGGGACGCCCAGGCCGAGAGCAAATACAAACAGATGGTGGGAGTTTGCTTGTGGCCACTAAAGCGACCCGACGTCGTCGTCGTCTGCGTCCGCGTCGCCGGCTGGCTGGTCGTCTGGCCGGCCGAGGGGGGCCCGCTCATTGACTGACTGACTGACTTGCCGCTGCCTGCCGACTGACTACTGTTCGCAATGAAAATGAAGTGCAACCGGCTAGACACTGTCTAGCCGCGCATTGTGTGCACAGACAGGCCAGCCAGGGCAGCCGATGTGGCAACCACAGACAGCAACCTAGACAGTGGGACAGCTGGGCAGACGGGCAGTTCGACAGACTTTGGCTGAGGGTCTGGCCAAAATCAAAATTTGACCTCTTTGACGCTGCGCATGCTCGCCAGCCTGTACCCCAGTGAGTGAGTCACTTTGGCCTAGGAGTCAATCAGTGGTACCCCCACAGACAGACCTCCGTCTAGACAGACCCCAGACGTTCCTCCAACCGCCGGCTGTCGGCTGTCTGCTGTCGGGCGGCGTCGGCAACGAGTTTTCAAGTTCATGCAACTCCGAAGAGAGAGAGAGACACCGGCGATTGAAATTCTTGGGTTTTCCAAGCTGCCAATTTGGTGATTTCAAAAGTGATGGGGGCAGGGGAGGGGGGGATATGCGTCGAGTGTTTACTTTCGATTCGAGTCGATCTGAATGTGAAGTTGTTGCTGGTTGGCTAGACAAAATACGCCGCCAGGTACAATTAACATGCCCAGACAGACTAATGGAATTTTTTTGTTGATTTCCCACACCGTCTCCTTCGGTCCTCCCTACCTCCCCTCGCTGGGCACTTGATTGTCAATCAAGAGACTCCAAATATTCAAATACGCTGCTCTATTTCATCGGTGTGTGTGTGTGTGAGTCTTTGGGGCATGCGCAGTTTTGGGAACTCATTGACTGACTGACTGTCTCAATTACCAATCCAGACAGATTTAATACAATTCTATACAATTGTCCATTCATTCTTCTTGTTTGCCGCGACTGCCCAACTGTCCCGCCGATTAGATCATAGCCACCACAAACTATTCCGCAGCTCTTTCAATTGCTGCTAGGGACCGGGGCAGGCGGGGTCTCCTCGGCCAGCGGCACGACTTCAGTGGGCCGTGGGGCACGGATCGGTTGGTTGACTAGACTGCCTGACCGACATACATTTAAACGGCCGCCTAATCAGTGGCATTTGCCCATTAAGTCGCCCGTCGCACCCCCACACAGTCTCTTCTGCCAATCGCGGGTCACAGGGTGTTCCAAAAGCCAGCAACATCACGCGGCTTAGGCACGTGCATTGCCTGCGGGTCACGTGGTAGTTAGATTTGCTTGAGTACTCTTAAAGATCATCGAGGGAAGATAGGAAGATTACCCAGACTCACGGCAAGATTTCTGGTGTAGCTCAGGAACTCACGTGCAGACCTCAAGGCTTCAGAGACTTCACGACTCACGATTTAGTTTAACTTTGATTGTGCGCTGGCCTCACGGGCTCTTTAAGCCTATCTAGGATCAGTGAAGACAAATCTTTCTCGCTTTGAAATATCTTAAGTTCCCCAAACTCTTAAATAAGAAGGAGTGACCGCGTGAGCACTCACGACTTTGCTTTGTAGGCTCACGAAACTTCGCAATCCAAATAAGAGTCCTGATCGGAGTTCCCAATCATCTTTGTCTGGACAGTCTTAGTTCCCCTCATGAGCTGAGAGTTTCTTACCCAAGACTGGCAAACGGATCACCCTGTATTCTCTTCGAATGGGCTAGTTAGATGTCACGCTAGATGAAATCAGACAATGAACTACATGCCCACTTAGTGGGCAGGCGGGCCGGCTGGCGTACAACCCAATTTCGAGAGAAGAAGAAATTGCTGAAAGAATTAGTTGATAAAGAACTAGACAAGCTGTCAGACAGCCGGACACTGAGACAGACGGACAGCAAATTAAATCAAATGACACATTTTAGGCTCGTGAACTGGCCATTTGATTGGGGCAACTGGCCGACGCGGCGTAAATGTCAATTGAGTGGAGCGCAGGCAGTTACATAAACACTTGGACTAATTTAAATCCAACGATCCACAGGCTCAACGATATCCGGGCCATCATTGCCCGCACGGTGTCCAACAATCCGGAGGACAACCAGGAACTCAAGCCGGCCAGAGGCGGCGAGCCGGGCGCTCATCTGGAGAAGCCGCGCCACGAACTGGCCGCCTATCCCTTCTGCAATGCCGAGACAAACGCCTCGTCCTGGCAGCAGTCCAACAATGTGACCCTCCAGTTTGCCAGCAGCATCTTCGAGCATCGCAGCGACAGTTTGCATTTGGAGAGCGCCACTTTGCGGCTCTACAAGATCAACCCGAAAGAGGGCAGCTCGCCGGCCGCCCCGCAGGAGACGCGGGCCGGCTGCGTGGAGACCCTGCTGGAGTCTCAGATCCGCGTCACCGTCTCCATTGTCCACCAGCTGAAGAAGAAACGTAAGTTAAGTGCGTACCCCAAGAAAATCCCCCACAAATTTTTAGAAAAGCCAGAGCAATGCTGACTTATCGATTTGTCTATCGATGTTTTTGCAGAGCGCAAGAAGCGCGTTTGCAATACCGTTATGCTGAGCACCACGAAGACTGGCTGGGTGGAGATTGACATCAAGTGCGCCATCCAGTATTGGGACCAGCAGCATCGGCAGCAGCACAACAGCCAGCAGCCGCCGATTACCGTGGGCCTGCTGATGATCGACGTGCACGACGATGAGGAGAACCCGCTGAAGCCGGGACTGTACTTTTTGCCCCCCAACTGCGAGCAGGCAGGTAAGCGTGTTGTTTGCCAGGCTTAACTAACGCCAAAGGAAGGAGAAACATGTCAGATCATTTGGGGGGTCCCTCGTCGACGGTTTAGTTTAGTTGCTGTTTTGGGGGCCGGACTGGGGCGAGCGGCGTTGGCCGCGACGTCGACGCTGCAAAATCGAGAGAACGAAAACGAAAACAAAAAAGAAGGCAAATTTGGTGGGCCGGACAGACCGCGACGGCGGTTGGCTGGTCGCGTATTTTTTGGCTGGCTCAGCGGAACGATTTGCGCGCCAAGATCGCCAACGTGGCCGCAGTGAACCCGAAAACCACAGAATGCATAATTTTGTGTGTGTAATTCTGTCCGTCAGCGTCTGCCGCGAACGCGTGACTCGGGAATTCAGCGCGATCAGGCGACGGGGCGGGATTACTTCCGTTTGCTTGTTGGGGAGTTTGTGGGTCAAGAGTCCGATTTCAAATTCAAATTGAAACTTCGTTAGGCAACTTCGAAACTCACAAAGTGAAAGCCGGAAGAGCGGTAAGGAAGGCCCGCGGCGCCAAACTAACCCCTCAAAACGTTGCTCATACGCACTGAGGTGCGAGCTGTGCTGCTACTGCTGCTGCCTTGATTGTTGTTGCTTTTAACTGCTGCTACTGCCGCGCTGTTGTTGTTGTTGCTCTGTTGCTATTGAAGTTCCTAACCGACTCTTTGTTGCCTTGCATGCCCCGCTGCCAGTTCATCATTGCATGCGCGAGTGGGTGAATAAAATCCTTAAGCTAACGTATCCTCGTCCTTGCAGATCGCGCAATCCCATGGAGCCTTAACCGATCAGAGACGTCTCTGCATTGTCCTGAAAATGGGAACGGAATGCCCAGGTAAGCACCTCAGCGCCCCCAAAAGCCAGCAACGCTGACACAAAAACTGTTGCCTACTTCTGGGAGGCCTTGGAAAATGCAAATTTTATCTCATGCGATTTTTGTAGATACCCAAGGATAGACGTGCAGTACAGCGGCTACGCTCAGTTTATCAACAACTTCAACTCCAAGTCGACCATGGAAGGCCTTAAGCGCGATCTGTGCAACAACCGGAAAACCGAATCCACCACTTTTATCTCCTCCACGGCAGACAACCTGCTCGATAACAGCGACACCTCCAGCCAGGAAATCGAGCAAGTGCAGATCCACCAGCACCGCAAACGCCACCACCACAGCCAGACAGTCCTCGACCAGGAGGCCTTCAACGAGTCCGACGAGTCCGCCAACAGCTCGGCGGCCAGCAGCTCCAGCAGCAGCAGCGCCCAAGCTGAGGGCCATCACCGCCCGAAGTCGCATCACCACCACAACCACAAGCACCACCACAACCACCACAACCATCGTCATAGCAAAGTCGACTAAGCGTCTGGCGGTTGTCATCCCTCGCACTCTCCGTCTTCCGGTTCGGCGTCATCAGTTCGTTTCTTCCTTCCTCACACCCACGGGGCCCGCTGACTTAATTAGCCGCTAAAATAATTCATTTAAATTGCTTATAATTTTGATTTGGCTTTTTTTGGAAATAATTTTTTAAGTTTTTTAACAGTTTTTTGTAGTTGTATTTTTAGGTTTCTTAAGAGTTAATTTAATTTTTTTTTTTGTAAGTTTACTTTTTCTAATCTCTCTTATATTAGGAGTCTGTGATTTAGATGTGGTTGAATTTTCGATTCTCTCGAATTTCGAAGCCCCGAATCTACGAATAATTTAATTTAAGAATCGCCCCCTTCCCCGAATCGAATCTAAAATGCTTGCCCATAAAATCCATTCATTCATTCGAATTGAGTTTCGTTTTCTTTGACTTTGTTTTGTGTATATACAAAATTTGGCCCACTTCGATCTGTTGCGATTTTTGTGTACATTATCCATGCTCATTTCTTACTTAATTATTATCTAAATGCCAACGCCTTCAATCACCGTGCATAATCTAATATCGTAGCGTTTACCAATTACCGATAAGCAATTACATAATTACGATCTGTAGAACCCTAGAATATTACGCGCCTTCCAATAAAAACAAAAAAGAATTAAAAACCAACAACAAACACCGCACGAAATCGGCCCGATTAGCTGATTAACCGCTAACGTCATTTCAATAACTCTCTTCCCCACTCTCGGGCTCTCTGAAATTACCGTTTTGACAAACTAATTGAATGGACGCCGTTATCTCGGCCAGATATTTGCTGGGGAGCTGGGAGTCTGCCTATTGACGATGAGGGGGTCGGTCGCCTCTGATAAGCTGAGGGGGCTATAAATTCCGGCCAGTGTACCTTGTATTTTAATTGGTGTTGTGCTGTGGGCCAAATGAGGGGAGTTTTGTATTATAAACGCCGCTTCGATGGCAGTCAACGGTTCAGTTTGTTTGTGCCTGCCGATCTGTAAAGTCGAAAATGGCTTAAGTGCGCCTTTCCCGCCCGTCGACACAGTGACATTGAAAATAGAAACGTGTTTGGTTCGACAACAAAAACAACTTGGCCAGCTAACAACCAAAAACAACAAAACGCTTATTATATCTCCATCGAAAGAATCAACGAATTATTTAAATAAAAGGTGAATTACCTCGGTTCTCAGAATATAAACAGAGATAAAAACGAAGCAAACTCGTTTTGCGCAACTGCCGAAAGAAAGTTCACATTTCTCTGTCCCGGTAATCAGGCCGCCCACGCAACTCGCACCTGCCTTACGAGTAGAACAATTGGCAATTTAATTACTTAACAACGTTAATTTGGGAGTTCTGTCGCTAATTGGATTTATATAAAGCCTTGGGGGAGTGGGGGAGGATTTTGTGTTATCGGTTATTAATATATTTTTGGCTGACAGAAATGAGCAAAAATTATTTTATCAAACAACAAAAGCAATCCAAAAACGGCAGCAGATGATGCCGGGAGCCGCGCGATAAGAACGATAAGAAAAAAATCCATTGGAGTTTAAGTGAATTTATTACAATCTATCGATTGTTGGCCGCGAAGATTTACGATTCCCAGGAAATCACAATTGAAGATTGTAGAATCGCCTGTAACTGGGCAAAAATGGTCTGGAGATTTACGAGTCGAGTAGCTTCGTCCCACGTGCATCGCTGAGTTCCACACAATCCAACGCATTTCGATCGTCGCTTATCTTTTCGAGTTTCCACAAAACGCGTGGAATAAAGCTGTTGACGTTTTATAAGAATTTACTGGGCTCTTTTGGACATTTCGGGCAATCTAGGCACTCGAAGCCTTGGCGAGCCTCAAAACGATACGAACGCTAATCTAAGTGCCATTCGAGCTGTGAAGTAATCGCCTTTGGGGGATTGATGAATGCACTCAAAGTCCACGACCCAATCGGTTTGGCAAAGTGGAGAGTGATCACCTCAAAATTGCATCGTCAGTTGACTAACATCTGTCTACAAATATTCTTCTAGATGGCCACCAATAATGCCTTCGAAATGGATCACGTAAGTACTTCAGACTCCAGAGCAACTCTGCGGCTATATGGGATTTCTTTCGAGAAAGGAACAAAGAGATTAGATATTGATCTTTGTTTAATTGCTTGGATCCTCAGTGCTCGATCTAGATAAGTTAATCAGGGTTTTATATAGCATTCAGATATGCAATCTTAAAGTTCGGGAAAGGGGAATCCCAGGAAATTATAATTGAGATCTTCTCGCAGATTTTACAATGATCAAACCAAGCCAATAGAATCCCTTCGAAGAGTCACTGATAATCTCTGGTGGACTCGACTATAAACTCTTTAAAATGATAAAGAAATCCTTATTTTCTTTCTGATATAGAACTCATAATATATATAGAGAACCTATTGAATGTAGAAGATCTTTCAGAAGACTAAAATCCCATAAAAAATTGAGCTATGCTTTGGGAAAGGAATCAATCGTAGCTTAAATTCCAATCCATAACCAATTTTTCCTTCTCTTTAATAACTTTTGAGGCGCCAAGATTGAGCCTCCATAAAAAAAGTCCTAAAGATTTTACTCATCTTTTTTTGGCTGTTCTTAATAATCTTAACATTAAAATAATCATCTCTGACGCTTAGAAAACTTTGGAACCTGTAGAAAAGCCTAATCGGAATACAATCGCCTTTAATCTTTCCCTTACATTTCGATTTGGTTCTTGACCCTCAAATGCCATAAATTTGAAGGCAGTTAAAGTTGGATTTCTATCAAATTGCTACGATTGAATGTGAGTGTTTTATGAGTCACACGATTCATAAAT